>JAHXHD010000603.1:0-14568 GCA_019857685.1 Papiliotrema terrestris
ACAGCCCCTTGCCTCCCCGCCCCAGAGACCGCAACGGCAATGTCGTTTCCTTGATGTCCGGACCCTCGCGCCCAGAGTGCGTCATTCGCCGCGCGGCCACTCCCAGCGTCGGGTGCTGCGTGCTGCACCGTTGCACTCGACAGCTTGCCCTCGTCCGCCAGGCCATCATGCCGCAGCGAGACGGCGTGCTCAGGGCGCCAGATCGGAGACACCGGAGGAGTATCGACGTCCATCCGTCCATCTTCCTCGCCCTCAACCTCCACCTCCCGGCTGGGTATGTACCCGTCAGCCATTATTCCCCGAGAGGGCAGATCCCCCGTCAGTGTCCCGAACAATAAGATCTCACAACGGCCCTGAGCCTGCTAACAACAATAAATAGCCGCGGCGCCTGTTCCTGAAGGCGTGAGGGGGCGGCACCCGCCAGGAGCCTAAACGTCAAACCCTGCCAGAGAACAAAAGGCGACTTTCGATCGACCCTTCGGACAATGGCAGTAGCGCGTCGGCGGTGTCGTAGCCGCTCGGCCCGGATGCAATCAGTTCGGCCGTTGGCTCAAGCGTCCCCGCCCACCGCCGGTCCGCGGTGCGTGGAGTGGCAGGTACTCGTCGGTAAGCGTACCAATGCCCCTTCTGAGGTGAACGCCCGGCCCTCACAGGTGACAGACAAGCCCTGTCGGGACGAACCTCGTAGACCTCGCTTGTTGCTTGGTCTTGGTGGATCGGCCGGACGCGGCGCACGGTCGAGATGTCGATGTGACGCCCGCGCGCTTGTTCTGAAGGCGAGAATGGCGAGAATACCACAGAAGCGCCTAGGTCTAGTAACGCGATACCGTGCGGAAGGAGAACTGGGGGGGCGAATGCGCGGATACTCTGTATACACACCAGGGAGGGTACGCTAGGGAGCCTAGTGGTCGATGCGATGTTGGAGCAAGGTCAAGGGCCATCGACAAGGTGGGTATCGAGCGGACGTTGACCGCATCGCACCTCACCCACCACGCTGCGCAGACCCCCCGACTAGTGCAGAGCAAGCACAAAGGATCGCACGTTTACTGCATCTGCAGGCCAATCAAAGGCAAGTCGAGAGTGCTGGAACGCGTTGGACAGTCCCGACTTTATGGCTGCTGCAGGTCACTTTGGGACGGGCGCGTGGTACAAAGGGAAAGGATGCGATAGTCGCCAACGGGTGCCGACGGCCCGTGCATGGGTACGTGTACGTGTGTGGCGTCTTTATACATGTGTATCCATTCTTTCATTGCAGCAAAATGAAGCGGCAGATACCGCAACGCCTCTCACTAGGCAGTCCCGGCGGTCGTTCGCCCGATCGCCACCTCCACTCCCCCTTGCAACACGGGCAGCGCCTTCTTGCCCTGCACCGTCGGGTCGGGCAAGAAGCCCGCTCGCACAAGCCAAGCAAAGTACAGCCCAATCAGATCCTCATCCACCCCGCTCGTGCCCTTGAACCCTGCGGCCGTGGCAAGCCCTTGCGCATTCGTGTCGTCCAGCTCGGCCGACTTGGTGCTCGTCGGCAGATCGTCCAGCACAAAGTGCAACAGCGGGAAGAGCGCGTTGTCCTGCGTCTCGATGACGTGCTGCTCGAGCCGGGTCCGCCAGTGGATGTATTCGGTCTGCGTGACCTCGTATCCGTAGGTGGTGAGCGCACCGAGGAGGTCGTTGAAGCGCAGGGGCGGGTGGCCAGTGACGTGCGCGACGTTGAAGGGGGACGCAGAGGTGAAGGGGGAGGTGACGGACAGGGCGGACAGGAGAGCGACGTGGTCGACGGGGCAGACGTTGACGCTGTTGTTGATGTCGGGGACGAGGCCGAGTTGGAGGCAGCCCTTGACCATACGCCAGATGAAGTCGTCCGTGTTGGTCACTGCGGTCAGTCGGGTGCACGCAACACATAGCACGTGAGGTGGAGCGATGCGTAGGGTCGAAGCCTCATCCAAAATTAAAGGGATCGCACGAAGCGTGTTGGAGGGTTGATCCGTTACGCCAGCACTCACCGGCAGTCTGCGAGTCGCCCAAGATGTACCCCGGCCTGATGGTCCACCCGCGCAGACCCTTCTTCGCCGCCTCCATGATGATCTTCTCGCTGACCCACTTGGTCTGCCCATATCCCCCATTGAGGCCATGCCGTCCATCCTCGAGGTCATCCTTCTCGCTCAAGCCATTGCCGCCCGCGCTCAGGATCTCATCCGACTTGTTGACAAACTCCTCGCAGTCGTGCACCGCCGTCGACGAGACGAAGCTGAACGCCTTGGGCTTGGTGTCCGCGCAGAGCTGCAGGCACGTCACCGTGGAGAGCACGTTGGCGGCGCGCAGCTTGGCGTAGTGGTACACCCAGTGCACCATTGCTCCGTTGTGCAGCACCGCGTCCGCCTCGGCGGCGACCCGGGTCCAATCCGCGGCGGAGAGGCCGAACTTGTCCTCGGCGAGATCACCAATGACGACCTCGACGCGGCCGTCCGTGACCCACTGCTCGTCCCACACGCCCCGTCCCTCGCCGCTCTCACGCAGACGCTGAATGCCCGCTTCGGGCGTTTTGGCCCGCACGAGCGCAATGATTTTCTTGACGTTGCGCGAAAACAGCGCACGGAGGAGGAAGGCGCCGAGGTATCCCGTCGCGCCCGTGAGGAAGACGGTGACCGGCGTGGAGCCGTAATTCTCGGGCAGCGGCTGGTACGTGGGCAGGTCCTTGGAAAGCTTCTCGACGTCCTCGGCGTACGGCGTCTCCGCGACGACGTCCTTGGCGCCCGCGCCGTCCGCTCCGCTCATGCCCAGATCCGCCTCTCTCAGCGCATCCAGCTCGGCCGCTTGGCCCTCGATGGTCGGCTTGTCAAAGACCAACCCTAGCGGCGCATTCACGACGAACGCCTTTCGGATCTCGAAGATCAGCCGCGTGGCGAGGATCGAGTGACCGCCCATGTCGAAAAAGTTCTCGTCCAGTCCAACGTGACCGGGCGGCGACGGAAGCAGGCGCAACCAGATATCGTGGATCGTCTTCTGCGTGGCGGTCAAGTCGGTCTGCGGGGCAGATGGCGCAGCGAGCGCCGTGTCCGGGAAGGGCAGCGCCGGCTTGTCAATCTTGCCGTTCGGATTGAGCGGCAGCTTTCGGAGCGGGAAGTACACGGCCGGGACGGCGTACGACGGCAGCTTCTTCTTGAGGTATTCGCGGATATCCCTGATCAATCGGCGGTATCGCTTCACGCCGCGGATCATCTCCGACTTGAGATCGCCCTGGTCCTCCTCGCCGGCCTCGCTGGCGGACATGAGGTCATCGAGATCGTCTCCATCCACGGGCACAAAGTACGAAACCAGCACCTTCTCCTCGTCCTTGTCTCGTCGCACCAGCGTGACGTTCTCGCGGACAAGCGGGTGACGAGACAGGTGCGTGTCGATCTCGCCCAACTCGATTCGGAAACCTCGGATCTTGATCTGGTCATCGGCTCGTCCGGTACATTCGACCCGTCCGTCGGGGAGATATCGGCCCAGATCTCCACTGCGGTACATCCTGTCCCGGATGCCGAACCAGTACTTGGCCGCCTCGGGGTTGGTCTTGACGAGGGTGTCTTCGCGCTCGACGCCGGCGCCGAACCAGTTCGGCACAAACTTCTCGGCGGTCGAATTGGGGTCGAGGTAACCCTCAGCGAGACCGCCGGATCGGACGTAGATCTCTCCCATCTCACCGACGGCGCAGGGGACATTTCGGTCCGTACGATTGACGACGAGCAGCTGCACGTCGATCATACCCTGTCCGGCCGGAATGAGGTCCTTCTGAGTCGAGAGGAAGGTCGAGTCCTCGTTGACGGACGGGATGGCAAAGTACGAAACAGCCCGTTGGGTCTCAGTCGTGCCGTACATGTTGATGATGCAGACGTTCTTGGCGAGGCCTTGCAGGCGCGTGCAGTCCCGCTTGGTCAGGACATCGCCGACGAAGAAGGCGTTGCGGAGCGAGGGGATCTGGCGGGTGGCCTGGGCAGAGAGCAATTGTCCCATGGCTGCAGGTCAGCGTCATCTCGCGCCCGCCATTCCGCCAGACTCACCCGGGGTCAAATGCGTAACAGTGACCTCCTGGTCCGCCATCCATTCCGCCAGTCGGCCGGGCGTGCCGATGTCATCCGCCGTCGGGACATACAGCGACGCACCAAGGAAGAGCGGGGTGAACACTGCCGTCAGCGCGCCGTATTTGATGCTTGCAACGGTAGGCCTCACTGTCACGCTGGATTGGGTCGTGCGCTATACCGCTCAACATGGTGAACCTTGAGTTCTCGCTCAGGCCGAAGCGTTCCTTCATCCACGGGAAGAAGTGGGTCAAGCTGTAATGCCTTCCCTTGACGCCCTTGGGGATACCGGTACTGCCCGAGGTGAACGACAATGTCGCCGGCGAGTCGGGGCCGAGCACGACGCCCGCGGGAGTCGACTTGTACTGCTGGTACCGGGCGAGGATGTCCTCTTCACCTGCTCGGGAGCCGGTGACGCCGTTTTCTGTAAGCGCGATGGCCGGGACAAGGAGGCGCAGGTCGAGGTTCTGCGAGATGTAGTCCGAGACTGTCGGGGCGAGGGAGCCTGCCGAGGAGATGATGAGCAGGGCCCGGGGCGTGGAGACCTGGAGGTAGATCGTCTGTCGGTTGGGAGGGTATGCCGGGTCTGCCATCAGCACGTCTTCGCCCCATCTAGCTCCTCTTGTTGCACTTATGCCGGGTGTTCGAACTACTCACCGACAACAGAGAAAACTCCACCCGCCTTGAGGATACCCATGACACACACGACCATTTCGACACTCCTCGCGGCGTACACCATGACCACCTCCCCTCGCTGCAGACCACTCTTGACGAGCGCATGCGCCACCACGTTGCTCGCCTCGTCGATCTGCCTATACGTGAACGTCCTCTTTCCCCTGCTCGGCCCGTCCATGATATCCTGCCCCTCCTCCGGCTGGCACTGCACCACGCACACCCGATCCGGGTTCGCCTTGGCGTTGGCGGAGAAGATATCCGGGATAGCGCCCTTGAACCCACACCAGTCGAGATCGGCCGTCGGGTCCGGCAGAGTCGATACCTGGCCCGGCGTGCGGAGCGGCAGCGATCCGAGCGGGTGCGAGGCGTCATGCGATGCCGCCGAGGTGAGGATGAACAGGAGCGACTCGAGCAGGGCGTGGATCCGCGACTGGGTGAACAACAGCGAGTTGTAAGCCATGCGGAGGTACAATGGCGGGATGGACGTGCGCGCCGCGGTGGCTTCGCTTGGGTGGGCGAGGAGGAACAGCGTCATGTCCGTCGTGAGCGACGCCTTGGGGTCGGACTCGACCGTCGTCGAGTCGAAGAACCGTACGCGGTACAGCGGACCCTCGGGCTTGAGGTGCTCGTCCAGCTGTGCGAGGGAGACCGAGTCGGCGGACGCCTCGTGCTCTTGCTCCATGATCTGCCGGACGACGTCGAAGAATGTCTGCTCCGGCGCGATGTCGAGCTTGAGCAGTAGGGGTCGAGGCGTCCCGCTCGCCGAGGTGCAGATGACCATCGATGGGTCGGGCGTGTATCGGAAGAGCAGGATGACGAACGAGGAGAGCAAGAGGTGGTAGGGCGTGGGCAGGGGTGATGCGGGGAAGATGGTGGAGAACTCGAGGGTGAGCCGCAGGAGCGCCGGCGTGAGGGTCGCCGGGAGCGACAGCGTCTGCGTGGCCTCAACAAGCTTGGCCGGACCTGAACGTCAGATGGATCAGATTGGGCAGGACCTCGGGCGGGCTCACTGGGTCGAGGGTAATCCGTCGGCAGGGCCAGGTTGGGCAGAGCGCCCAGCTTCTGAGACCATCGCTGCAGCTTGGCCTTGAGCTCTTCAGGCGTGTCGACGGCCTGGACGATGCCCGTCATGATGCGCGGAACGTCAGATGTTATGCAAAGACGCCAACGACGTCGATGACTCGAGTTGATAAGATGAAGATGGAATCTGTGGTTGGATAAGGTAAACGAGTCGAAAGAGAGCGATGTGGTAATTCAGCCGCGAACTGGAAAAAGTCGGCAGCCGCCCGAAATCCGGACTCATCCCCTCTCCCGACTCGGCCAGGCGGTTCATCGAACACACTTCCATCGGACTGTTTCGGGACAAGGATGAGCGTCCACATTGCACCAAAATGCACCGGAGTGTGGATACGTAACTAGTCTAGCAGCCAAGCACCAATAAAAGCCTGGCGAACTGGCGCGACGAGTCGTTGGACATATTGCCACACCCTGCAGTTCAGTCACAACATGCTGGATCCCTCTCGTTGAGACAGAGCAGCTAAAGCCGATTGATCCCTCGAGTGCTGTTCCTTGGCCTCTCGGGCAGAACGGAGGAACAACAAGGGGGGAGGTCGCAAAGCAAGAAGGTTGTTTATGATTGATTAACCTTCCACTATAATTGTATCCACGTATATAACATCATGAGCCATGCATCAAACATCAAGCTTGAAACAGTAAGTCACTCTGTCCGAGCGGTTAAGGAGCAGCACTCGAATTAAGCAATTCAAGATGCTGTGTCGAAAGACGCACAGGTTCGAATCCTGTGGGTGACGTTTTTGCGTTGGTCTCTGGTTGTTATGGCTTTTTGACCCTCTCCCGCTGCGTGGCGCACCTGGAAGCATGGGCGGGGGCCTGTCATCCTCGCTCGCATGCATCCAGGTGCGTACGAAGTCAGATATGACGGGACCAATCTATGCCTGCTCGGTCACGCGGTCTGAGGTGCGGTGGGGAGGCCAGCGAGCCCAACCAAGCCCGGGCGGTGCCCATTGAGCCACGTTGAAGGGTTGCGCGGCAGGGAAGAGAGTGTCGTTGTGTAAACATTCCTATACGCTCCGGTTTCCTTTGCTTGCACGCCTCCCGGTCGTCCCTTGTATCCCTTGATACGCACTTGACACGGGTCGTGAAGTGTGGTGCCGCCCCGTGGTTGAGTGCGCCACACCGGAGTGCGGATCCGATGTTAACTGTCCGCGTCACATGTAGTCCCCGTACGCAAAGGCGATCAAACTCCCAGTGGATCACCTGCGCGCGAAGGTGGTAGCTTTGGACTTGAGCTGCAGTTATCAAGAGGTAGCCCATGCGAGGCGGGCGTAGAGCACCGCGAAGCAACCAGCCGCCAACTTGCGAGCGAGGCTGCCGGTCCATGAGTCGCCGAGAGGGCAAGGGGCTTCATGTGGAGATGGTCCTTGGTGTCCAGACACTTCTACAGTCCATGACCACGCCGAGCACTGCTGAATAGCCTCACAAAGCGCACAGAGCGCATAGTGCGCTTGCGGGATGTCGATCGCACACCAAAAGGCCCGGCACTCGCCACTCAGCGTCGAGTGGCAACACGAGTGGCAAACCTGCAGCGCCTGGCCCGACGCGCACCGGCACAGTCGTTGCATTGCTCTACAACGGCGACCAAGCCGGCCGATAAGGATGTCCCACAAGCTTGGCGGCCACACCCAGCGCCAAGTCCAGCCAGAGCGCCACCAGATTGACCCAAGCATAGAATGCCTGCGGCGTCAGCGCTCATCTCGATCCCGCTCAGCGCGGACACATGCACGCACCATCGGGATCACGCCCATGAAGATATTCCCAATGACCCCTCTGCGCTTGATCGTATCCCACAGTTCGGTCTCCACGATCCGTTGGGCGTCTTTGGACCTGTACGGCCCCGTGAGACGGTAGAACGTCGGGAACGCCGCGCCGAAGCTGGTCTCAGCCGCGCGTCTTCCCGGGTCCGACATGATCCGGGGCGGGCGGGGCCGTGACTCACCTATACACGAACGCGACGAACCATCCGTACTCTGCCCAAAGCTCGCGGAGTCCCGGCGCCGAACCGATGTCCTTCGCAAGCGTGGCCATGTACGTCGAGTAGTCCACGCCGTACTGTATCCGCCCCTGTGGCGAGTGGAGGAGGTGGTAGTTCTCTGGGGAAGATGGAGGGGGGATCCTGCCCGTCGTGAGGGAGAGGAAGAACTGGATCTGCATCTCGGCCATGGGCGGGATTGCGCCTGCCGTCAGCCGAGTGGACTCACCGCTGCTCGATCGGGGCTGGAGCCGCACTCACCCACGCCGGGCCGCAGGAACCCGATGTACCCCACCGATGTGTCTTTGCTGGACACCACACCCCTCAGATCCAGCTCGTCGGGCTTGGCGTACCCCTCGCCCAGCCAGCCCCACTCCTGCTTGTACCCCGTACACAGCACCACCAGATCCGGCTTGCACTCCTCCTTCCACGCCGTCTCTTTCCGCCGATGTTCCGGCGGAGGGGGAAACACCGCCCGGCCTTGCTCATCGAACCGCTGCGGGAACGGCGTGATGTGTATCGTTGGGTCTGTCACGCCCTTTGGCGGAGGCGGGTCGATGTAATGCGCCACCAGGCGATGAAGCCATCCCAAGCGATAGAACGGGGTGTTGATGAACTGCATGGCCTTTGCCGACTTGTTAAGGAAGACGTACGCCCTGCCCTGTCTCTCGGGTGGAAGCTCCCCCGCCCACTGGTTGCATCCCGCCTGGGTGCCCGTGAGGACGTACAGCACCCGCTTGATCACAAAGTCGGAGACAAACCACCGTAGATGGCTCGCGGCGACCCAGGGATGGACATAGGCCGTCTCGAAAAGGTTGGTGATCAGCCCGTCGATGGGCAGGGCGCCGTCGAACGTCGAGCCGAGCACGCGGAAGTTGTTGAGCACCTTGGGGAAGGACAAGAACCCGGAGCGGACGCCCATGGTCGTTCGCCTCGCCGGAGACAGGACCGACTCGTACGCGACGTCCATGCCGGTCTCGCCCGCGCCGAGGACGAGCACCGACTTGTCCCGCAGCTGCGAGCGCGACTTGTACGACGACGAGTGGATCCAGAGGGGAGAGGACGGGGTGGGAGAGGTTGTCAGACCGGGGACGGAGGGGATGTTGGGCGTGACGTGCAGGCCGGTCGTGATGATCACCCGGCGGGCGTGGATGGTGTGCTCGCTGCTCTCGGACGACCCGCGCGAGAGATTCCGGACGGTCGCGACGTGCGGGAAGGACGGGTC
Source organism: Papiliotrema terrestris (assembly GCA_019857685.1). Lineage (NCBI taxonomy): Eukaryota > Fungi > Basidiomycota > Tremellomycetes > Tremellales > Rhynchogastremaceae > Papiliotrema > Papiliotrema terrestris. The sequence continues at coordinate 9,008 of JAHXHD010000603.1, forward strand.
GTCGGTGTGTCGTAGCCCCACGACCTTTTGGTTCAGGTTGATGTGCGGATCGAGCTTGAAGTGCGTCGCGTACGAGTGCAGGTACTCGACAAAGTTGGGCAGGGATGGGTGGTCCGGTGCGGACAGGCGGTAGCTGGGTGTGAGCGGCTTGTCCGTCGAGCACCCCGTACCTCGGTCATACGACAGACGCTGTGCCCGTGCCCACTCACCGGAAGTCGGAGAAGCAAGTGAGCTGCTTGCTGCTCACCAGCTCGGCATTCTCGTACCCCCTATACCGAAACGTCCCGCCGATATCGTCCTCCATCTCGACCAGCACCGGGTCTTCCTCGTCGCCGGTCCCATACTCGAGCAGGTACTTGAGCGATACCAAGCCAGCTGGTCCGCCGCCGATGACGAGCGTGGACGCGTGGGTAGGCAGCGGCATGGTGGTGTTGCTGCACTACGGGCTTGCGCCATGAATCTCATCCAGCCCGATCGCCTGGCCGGTTGTCGATGCCGATCCTGTCATACGGTTCGGGAATCGCCGGGTCGGCCGTCGCGTCCCGCATGGAATTGCCCGATTGGGTCATGGGAATTGGGCTCCCTCAAGCGAGTCCTGGTCGACTGGCCAAACTATCCCACGCCGAGCGAGCTCCTCGTTACATTCCGCACTCCTACTCTGTATGCGAACTGCTCAATGCTCGACATCATATATGCGACAGACATCTTCCATGGACGACAGACGGCCATTGAGGAGACATGCTGCCCTCTCAAGATGGTTGTTCGACCCTTGATGCGAGCTTTTAGGCTGATGATCGGCGAGGCGGTCAAAGCGCGCGCTGGCCCTTGATGCAGCCCGCCCTGCGTTTCATCATCGAATGTTCAAAGTCGAACACACCAGCCTGACGATAGCGCCCCTCACCTCTAGCTCTTGCTGGTCAACGTTCGACAACCATACACCTCCCTCATCCCCCTTGCACTCCTCGTACATCGCGCCATACGCCATGACTGTCGACCTGTACGATCTCACCCCTCCGCCCATCCCCGACCTCGGTAAGCTCTGGGCCGACTTCGGCCAAACTCCTCCCTCGACAACCAGCGCCTCCGCCTCCTTCACGGTGGACGACGCGCCCGCAGAGGCCGATGAATCGAACAAGTACGTCGCGGACAAGCTCAAGGATGTGTCAATCAGCGGGTGAATCCGCGCTCGACTCTCATCATCCATATCTCGCCGCCGTCAGCAGCAATCTTCGCCGTCGTCGAGGCTTGACCACGTCGTCGTCAAGCTCCAGTCACTCCATGCTCCCAACTGACGCCAGCTCGGCACCATCAAACCTGCTCGCGCTCAAGCTCGCCATCTTCAAGGACATCATCGTGTTCTTCAGTGACAACGGCAAGGAAAAGTACCAAGAGATCATGGCGGATCTGCAGAGCGGCCGCGTCGAAAAATTCGCGATTGACCACCGACTGAAGAGGGCTCTGCAGGGAAAGGACGCCGCGAATGAGTGAGTCGAAGCTTCGCCTGCATTGTCGACCATGATCGGCTGAACTAACGGACAGGAAGTACAAGCAGGGCGACAGACTCGGCGCGCTGTATACCTATGCCGTCGGTGAGCTACGCAAAACAGCTCTCAGAACTGAGCTCACGTCAGCTTGGAGCCTCCTGCTACCGTACCACCCTGACGCGTATCCACGCAAGCCGCAGAGCGGACGCGACTTCCGCGCGGAGATTGGCAAAGCGTGAGTCGCGCGATACTCTGCTATTCTCCTCCCTACGACACGGCTCAGCCGTGCACGTATTTCTCTTTCCCGCTCATGATTACATTATCAGAATCGCACCGAAATATTCGAGTGGACATGTTTATACCCTGAAGCTACATCTTGCCCTCCCCTCATACATCGCGCTGGTCGTTGTACAACGCGCTGACGACAGCGAATGCGCCCTCTTCTCCAACATGTCCGCCATGGCCCTCATGCAGGTCAAAGACTCCGGCATGTGCAATGCGCAGAAAGACGCGCTCTGCCAGATCGGTGTCGACGCCAGCGAGGTGTGCATCTCGCTGACGGAGTACATCACCGCCGGGCTCATGGCCAAGTCGTGTGAGTGGCACGAGCTATCATGGCCCCCGGACCCTGCTCGAGGGACGGGTGCTGATACCAGGCCGACGAGCGAAAGAGCTCTGTGAGAAGATCAAGTCCCGTGAGATCGCGCCGGACAGGCTGCGCTTCTTCAAGGAGCAGCAGGACTTGCTGGCGAAAGTGGACGGGGATAAGATGTTCACCGATCTTCCGAAAAACAAGCGCGCGAGGCCTGCCACGATCTAGGCCGCGTGCGGACCCGCAGAGCGCGGTGAGCGGGCCGTTGCTGTACATGCTGGGCCAGGCGCAGACGGTGTGCGGCAAGGCGCGGAGGAGATGGCCGGAGGGATGACGCATCGGGGGGGACCAGGCGGATACCATTACGGCGGAACATGACTAGAATGGAAGAGATTGTAATAAGACCCGCATGCGACATTGTATATACAGGGAACCACGAGCGGGCGAGACGAGACGACATACGCTCTCCTGTCTTCAACGCTCAGCAGATTGCACGCAGCGGCATGTGCCGGGCTGCCTAATTGGCGGCTACTGGCACCAACCGGGCCGACCAAGCCGCGGATCGCTTGGCGTAGATATGTATATCCGCCCTCTCATCAAGCATACTTCGCTTACTTGCTGGTCTCGCGGATGTTACCCCGGTCTGGAATCCCAGTATTCTCTCCCTGCAGCCGGATATACATTGCGGTGGCTTCATCTTAGACTGGCCGGCATAGGTCTGATCTGTCGACAGATCCGCTGGAGGTCCCGCACATGGCCCTGCGGCTTGGTGTGTCCGGCTTCGGCGTCTTCGCATCCGGCACCGACGAACAGCGACGAGGGCATGGTCGGTCCTCGTCTTCCCCGTCGCTTGAACCGGACCGCTTCGACGGGGGACCAGGCACCAGCAATACCGGCAAGCGCACCAGCAAAGCGTGCGAGTTTTGCCGGGTGCGCAAACGGAAATGCGACGGCTCGAGGCCGTGCAGCCATTGTGTGCGGCTGGGCAAGGCGCACGAGTGCAAGATCAGGCTCAAGGCGCGGCCGAACCGGTGCGCGTCGTGCTGCAGCCTCCTCCTCGCGGTGCTGATGTACCAGAGCACCGGCCCCTTTGACGGGTCCCGCCAGCCGCACCGACACATCCCTCCCCACCCTGGTCGACGCCCACCTGAACGCGTACCTAAGCGGCCAGGGGATCTATGTAGACCTCTCCCTGCCCGACGTGCCCGCCCTCCAGCCGCTGCCCAGCGGAAATATCCCCCTCCCGGGCGACCCTACCTCGTGGAGCGAGAGCCTGTCGACCGCCAAGCAATGCTGCACGCACCACCTGGACATTTTCCCGCCTGGGCGGGTCGCACACGTCATCGAGACGTTCATGACGCGTACGACCGAGCTTGACACGGACGAGATGATCCTCATCCTGGCACTCCTGGCGGTGGGCCGGCAGATCGAGTTGGCGCTGCAGAGGGATGAAGGGTGCGAGGATGCGAATGTGTTCTTCTTGTTGGCGGTGCGGACCCTGGACGAGTGGGGGCAGTGTTCGGTCCTGGCGCTGGGTGAGTGCCCATGGCCGTTGACCGGTGTATCCCACACGGCCCTGTCAATGCGGACTGGACGGGATCCTCGCTCGTCCCCACTCACACACAGGCGCGCTACACCTGCTCCACTTCTGGGCGCTCCGACACGGGTCTAAAGCCGACTTTGAGCATGTCCTCGAACGGATGAACGAGCACTGTCTCCAATTGGGCCTGCACCAAAAGGCCACGGTGGCGCTCTATCCCGCTGAAGAGAGCGGCGGCCGTCTGTTCTACCTGACCATGTACAAGGACACGTGGGTGCCATCCCTTCGCAATGTAATACCAGGGGGCACCACTGCTGACACCCCCAGGTGGTACTCCACCCTGATCGGCACCGCGCCATCCTTCGCCCTGGGGTCATACGACCATACGTGGCTCTCGCCCCCCGCTGCCCGATTCGGACACCGATTCGAAGAATCCCCGCTGTCGATCCAGTTCAGCCTGCTCGAGAACGAGGCGATGGGGATGGTCGCCCGACCCGGGGGTTACTGGGGTGATCTGGAGCAGCTGTGCGACCTGGAGAACCGGCTGGCGGCGTGGCAGAAGGTCTGCAACGTGGAGCGCAAGGGGCAGAGTCCGTTCCTGGCCTTTGCGCTGATCCGATACCACTGGTGCGTCGCACGCAACCTAGAACCACCGTCCGTTAACTCCAGGCTCCGGCTCATCCTCCGCTTCCCCCTCCTCCACCAGCCCCAGCTCGTCCTCCCCTCGTTGGCGATCCTCGCCCGGTCCTCCACATCCCTGCTGCGGATATACACCCAGCTATCATCGACCGTCCTGTTCATACCCAAGTGGGCGGACTCGCGCCGCATGTCCACCGCGGGATACATCGCGCTCATTAGTCACCTCGAAGGCGAGCTGGATCTGGATGAGCTGCGGTCGGTGAGTGACGGTCTGGTCGGGCTGTGGCGAAAGAGCGTGGGCCTCTTTCCGCCCGCCAGGGCACTGTTCGAGGCTTGGCGAGGCCTTATGCGCGTCGTCGGTAAGTGTTTCTGACGACCTTTACGGCCAGAGGCGGGGGACGAGCGGGACAGAGTGGCGCTCATCGTAGGTATCGATGTGCCGATCCAGGAGATGGATCTCCACGACGCCGACGAGGGCGGGACCGAGAACTTCCGGTTCGACTACACGCTCCCCCCCGGCTCCTAGACGCGAAGTCCGGTTCTATAGGGATGGAGCTGCATACAGTGCTCAGCCTCGGAGCGGGCGCGCTGGCGTGGGCGAGGCCTCATCCAGCGTACCTCTGATGATCCAGAGCGCCTCGTCCATGTCGCCCGACTATCCGGCAGACCGAATCCCTTCGCCTCAATCGACACGCTGACTCGTCAATGCTCCTGCCACCGGCAGATGCACATGCCGCTGCGTGGTGGTGCCCAATGATGATGCTTATGACTATGCAAGATGATGGTGAAGATGCTACATACTGCCCGTGTCCATCCGGATTCCATTTACCTCCGTTCGCTCATCCCCTCGCCTCATAAAACTCCCCACACCCCTCGCTCAGTCCACAGGCAGCCCTAGGTGCTGCCGCACCCGTATCCTCCCCAAGCGTAACAGCTCCATCCGATCCCGCATCTCCTTCTTCCATCCCAGAACGACGCGCACCTCGTCCTTGCCGTGCGCGCGCTTCAGTGCCCGGAGGACCATCTCGGCGAAGGGGCGGATATGCAGGTCATAGTCGATATCGCCTTCGTCCTTCCTGCTCAGCCGTTCGAGGGCTCCCTGTGTCTTGGGAGCGCCGGATTGGCCCGCCTGGCTTCGCTCGTCTCCGTTTGCCGAGTCGAAGTTCGTTCCGATTCCAGTTCCGTTCGCTCCACCACCACGAGGCGATCGGTGCGTTCCGCTCGACTTCTCCGCCTCCTGACACTGTGTGGACGAGACGTCCACTTGCGCACCCACCACCCACCGCCCATCCACCCTCCTCATCCC
>JAHXHD010000606.1:0-17464 GCA_019857685.1 Papiliotrema terrestris
CGGTGCTTGTGTGTATGTGATATATAGCTCGCGGCGGGGAGGGGGATGCGATGGCAGCAAGCAGCTGGATATGTGCAGATCCCATCGACAAGCATTGGGCCGGGCGGATCATGCTTTGATGTCGGTGTGGATGTAGTGTGCAGCGCTTTAACCGGTCAACTCCGGCAATTTCATTACGCACACAGCCGGTAGACGACGACGTATCCATCGGCGCCTGCACGACGACCTGAAGGCGCCTTCGCAATGCATGGACAGAGATGAAAGAGTCTCCGGGGGGGCGACACAGGAGCGCAAACGACCACGTATATGTCATGCATGGTAGCAATGCGCACACTGTATTATACACCCCACACATTCCATTTGAGCATGCGACATCGATCCAGCCTTACACTTGTTTCCACGTCTCCAAGCAGTGAGGTCGTGCACAGTACTCTTGACAGAACCCATTCTGTACACAGGGTCGCGACTATGGACAACGGCATGACTACACGCTCGCTCATGTACGATGCCCCTCCACTCCTTGACTCGGTCGTCTTTGCAACTGCGCCTGCTCATGGCCCAGTTGTCCAGGAGGTGGGCCCGCACTCGTAGGTGGTCCGCCAGGCGGACCTGATTGCCGAGGATATGCCTGCTGCGGCGAAACATGTCCGCCATGGTAAGCTCCCGGTGATGGGTGAACAGGATGCGGCGGGTGCGCCGAGTGCGGCAGAAGGGGTTGAGGCGACTGATGATGCGGCGACCATTGTTGCAGATGTGGTGGCGGCGCATGAGGCGACTGCGAAGGGTGCGGCTGAGGCGGATACGCGGGATACCCAGCCCGCGGCGGACCGGCGTAATGCGGGGGTTGTTGTTGCGGATGAGGCGCGTATTGTCCATGCATCGGCGCTGAGCCGTGCTGTGGACTCTGCCGTGGCGGACCCTGCGACGTGGGGGAAGGTTGCGGCTGGCCCGGATGCGACGGATGGTGTCCTGCGTGATGTGATGGTGTGGCCGGGTGAGGCGACGGAACATGATGCGGCGGGGGAGCGTGATGTGGCGACAACTGCTGGTGTCCGGGATGCTGCGGCGACTGCCGAGGTGGACCTGGGTAAGGTTGAGGATGCCCGGGGTGCTGCGGAGGATGGCCGGCGGGATGGATGTATGAGGCATGAGGAGTGCCCTGCTGACCGTGGCCGTTCGCATATCCCATCGGCAGGCCCATCGGCGGCGGTCCAGCCCGGCTCCGGGGATCGGGACCGAAGGGATGTTGCACTGGATGCGGCACTGCTCGTTGTTGTTGAGGTGCCGGAGAATATTGAGGTTGATGAGGCGGGTAATGTTGCGGAGGATGCGGCGGATGTGCAAGCCGGTGGGCTTGCGGATCGTGATGGGGTGGAGACATCTGCGGGATCGGTTGACCGGGATTAGGCACATAAGGGTAGTTTGGCGGGATACCCGGTGGTGCGTGGCCATTCGGGGGGTAGGCAGCATAGTACTGGCCATGCGGAGGTAGAGGCCCGGGGTGTACGGGCATGCCATTAACGACCTGGTACTGTGGCGGATGACCATTGGCCGCCTGGGCTGCTTCCATGGAAATGCGCTGGCGTTTCTTCGCCGCGCGCCGAAGGCATTCTTGGCACTGAGCATCAGCTTGAGCTTCAGATTCGCCTTCCGTTGCGGATTTACCTTGAAATCCACCTTGTCCCAGTTCCGCGGCTGTCTCCCCTGCGACACGTCGTAGCGGTCATGACACTCGACATGCTGCCATTTCCCACAACTATCACACGACACCAGATCCTTGTCTTCGTCCTTGGCGTCAGCATGCAAGTGAGTCGCTCCTCGGCGGACGTACAATGTTCCATCCCTGGAGCTTGCAGATCTCGCACGCCAGCTCCCATCGTTCCTGACTTCCGGCAGCGGTGGGCGTGCTCGTTCCACTGGCGCTGTGTCCCTCCAGCCTTCTCCTCTTCCTTCTCTCCCTCTCATCCTTCTGCATCTGCAGTTCCCGCTCCTTCTCCTTCTCCTTCCAGAGTATCGCCTCTTCTCTGGCTTGAGCCCGCTCTTCCCGCTCCCGAAGTCGATCCTCCCTTGCCTTCTCCCGTGCCGCCGCCTCGGCCTCCTCTTTGGCGATCCGCTTCTCCTGTAAGCGCTGAGACGTCATACGTTGCTCCATCTCCCGCTCGGCGTCAAGGCGACGCTGAAGCTCCTCCTTCTCCAGCTCCTTCGTAGCGATACGCGAGGACCTCTTCCGGTTCATCACGGCCTGCTGCTTGATTCGCTCCTGCTCCTTCGCGATGAGCTGCTCGATGATGGTCGGCCCGACTTCCTCATGCAGCATCTCGTACAGGGCCCTTTCGTCGGCATCCCGCGAATTGGCAAATTGCTCGGGGAATGTCCGCCAGTCGTACAGCGTAACGCATACCTGGGCGTTAGGGGTGCCGCGTTGAAGTCCCGGTCCACTTACCGCCTCCCATTCGACGAAACCTTGAGGCAGATCGTTCGCCTTCTTGGCAGCGAGTTTGACCTCATCCTGCTCCTCGTCCTCTTCTTCCTCTCTGGCGTCAAGATCCATCTTGTCATCTTCTGCCTCCGCGTCTACGGCTTCCGCCTTGACTCCATTTTCGTCCTCATCCTGTGCCTCGGTCTCCTCAGGTGCAGGCGTCAATTCGGCGGTCTCAGCGTTGTCAGCCTCGGCCTTGGCTTCAGGCGTCTCCTCGGGTACCTGCCGTCAGCTCGATCTGGTCGTTGAACCAACGCAAGCTCACCGGAGTCAGCGCCCCTTCACTCGCGGCGTCCGCAGTGACCTGCTCCACGCCAGCTGCCCGACTGGCTTCAACCGCCTTCTGGTGTTCCTCCTCATCCGTCAATTCGCTCAACTCCGAATCCTCATCCTCTTCCCTTGCCTTCGCCTTGCCCTTGCCATTGGCTCTGCCATTCGCGTTCCTTCTCCCTCGCGCCTCGTTCCCTGCATTGTCCTGCGAGTCCTTCTTCTCCGGGCTGAGCCATTCCTCAGGAACCTGCTGCCACTCGTCGTCCACATCCCTCAGCCGTCTGCTGACTCTTGTGCCGAGCGGGATGGGCGCGGCCGCCCTCCGCGTCGGAGTCTGCTTGGACGGCGTTTCCGGGGCCTCGGATGCCGAACCTCCATGTAACCTCGAGCTGCTCCTCATTCCGCGCGTGCTGGCGGGGGTGCTCTGATTGCTGCCGCCTCGCTTGAGAGCAGCGACAGTCGGAGTGAGGTTGCCGAAGAACGAGACTTGCGTTCGTTTGCGTGTACCGCTCACTGGCTCCTCGATTTTTGGGGCGGGTGCAGGCGATGAGGCCGGTGCGGGCTCCTTCTTCTTGTGCGACTTCTTGGGCGGTGGTTTTGACCGACGCAGAGCGCGATCGGCACGTTTGGCCTTCAGAGACGTCTTCTTGGGCGGACGGGGAGGAGGGGGCGGTACGCGCTGGACCCATAGACGGTTGTCTGGAGTCAGATCGGCGCCATCGTGAAAGTGCTCACCGTCAAATAGGTAGTACGTGTTGCCCAGCTTGTCCCAGCCCAAAGGGTCAACACGCTGGCATCAGCACCTGCCACAAACGGAGGATGGATAACGTACCCATGTCGCCTCCTCATCTTCGGTCTTCAGCAGCGCACGAAAGCGAGCAGGATTCTCCAGCTGCCATTCGCACAGCTCGTGAATGACCTTGACCTGGACGTGAGTGGGCCGCACGCTTATGATAGGGCGACAAACCTTTTGACTGAGGCCGAGGGTTGCCCACTCTATTGGCTCTTCTAGCGTCCCGAACGGGGTTGTCTCCGGTACCCGCTTGAGGTACGTTTTCCGCAAATTGTCGAACGCGTTATCCCGGCTGTACGTGAGCCGAGGTCTTCAAGTGGGGGCCGGACAGGCACAAAGAGTACGGAGGGCAGCGGGTGGCGGTGGGCTGTCATACCGAAGCCGCTTGGAAGGTCGGTAGCGTACAAGGGCAACTCACTTGATCTGGCGATTATATGTCAACGCGAACAGCAGCTTCGCCAGCAGCGTCGGCAGAACATGCGTCTCATCTCCGTCCAGATCAGCCTCGAGTTCCTGCCGGTCAGCACGATCCTGCAGGACCCAATTGTCCGCAGGCTTGGTGTGCAGAGCCGAGGGCATCCAACCAGCGTGCCCGCGTGCCTGTCGGCGCGGGCGCAACGAGCAGAGACAGGGACAGGAGCAGCCGACATACCTCGATGTCCCAATCGACTAGGCCGAATGCGTCGGAGAACGTCCAGATGAATTGCGAGATCGCCGCCCATCGCCAGTCTTTCCGGAGGGTAGCGACAAGTGGGGAAGGTGGGGGAGGAGCGACGAGTGCAGCGATGGGAGTGACAGCCTCGGGCGGAGGGTTGCGCTTGGGCATCAGGCGCGGGTGTGAAAGCCGATTTGACTGGCTGAAAACGGTCGACGATCGGTGGAAAGGTCACGGAGAGACCAAGCCCTCGGTTACGCCGGTAACAGGCGGTCAGGCGATGGCGATGAGCGCGGAAGAGGTGGTGACGAGCACGATGACTGCGATGGCGAGTGAGCGCGTCGGGTTGATGAGTCACGTCGATGCGATAGAGATATCTGAACCGATGGTCGTCCTTGACCCTCGTGTGTTGCGCGTGTGGACGATCAATTGAGCCGAGACGAGTGACTGATCATCAGTCCGGAAGATCAATGAATAATCTCTCTGGCGCTTGGACGCGTCATGTGTCCGCAAGCACGTACCGTTCTGACGGGATGGTTCTGCGGTCGTCGCGTCGTCGGAGCTGACAATATATACCTGAAGCGACCGGACGGCAAAGGGAGCGGTGCACTCGTGGTCGATTGTTGTCGATCACAATGAGAGCGACAATGCAGCAGCAACAAAGTCGACACGGCGGGAGGGTGCTATCGATAATAATAAGCGTGTGGGTGTTCCAGGTTGAGATCACAACAGGCGAAGCGGGGCTTCCAACCCGCGGCAAACCGCTCACTTTGGGATTTTGATCCCGCCCCCCTCCACACATGAGGGTGACGTAAATAAGGTGGCGACACGGGTGACGCGAGCTTGCTTGCGCCTCGACGACGACTATAAGCATTCACTACTTTGATCACTCTTCACTCCAAGCCACATCCAGCAACGACAGCTCTCATCGCCCGCCGGGAAATCAACATCAGCTGCATCTAACGAACATGTCTGACGCTGGGACGCCACCACCCGCCGACGTCAAGCCCAAGGCTGACGGTAAGTCGAGTCGCGCTTGCCCCTCCTCGCCCTTCCTCGCAAGCCCGGCGTTTGTTCACTCCCGATCGAGTCGAGTGTTGATTCCAGACAACACGCTCAACATCAAAATTGTCTCGACAGACGGAAATGAGGTCTTCTTTAAGATCAAGAAGACAACAAAGCTTAACAAGCTGAAGGTAAGCCGAGCAGCCTTGCATCTTTGTTCGACGCGGAGATGCCTAGTTGTGGTACGGTGATCCCACTAACCTACAGAACGCATACGCCGACCGAGTGGGAGCCGATGTCAACGCCATCCGGTGAGTGTAGACCACGAAAAACCGCATCAGCCGCTAATTAGCAGATTGCTTTTCGACGGTACTCGTATCCAGGATGACCAGACTGCGCAGGACCTCGAGATGGAGGAGGGCGACTCGATCGAGGTCTTGCTGGAGCGTGAGTTGCGGATGCAACCTGTCGTCTCGCTGCATACGCTGACGTTATCAGAGGTCGGAGGATGCTAGACTCTACAATACGGCTATTTCTCGGCGCGTTCTCTGAGATCTGTTGATGCAGGCGTGATGTGAGGTGTAGATGGGGCGGAGAGGGATAGTGACCAGCAGACATGATGGAGCGGTCAACAAGCGGCGGCGGCGGACAGTTCGGGGTGCTTGAGCCGACACTGCGGGAGGCGGCAAAGCGACGGCCACTTATTATGCGTTCTGTTCCACATTGTATATGAACTGCGAACAGTAGCATCCCGGCGCCATCATCACGGCCGGCTGGTGCCCCCTACAAGCTACTGATTATTGCCAAGCGAAGTCGCTAACCCGAGCTCTGATCAACAGGTCCAGCGCCTCGATCGCAGCGCCACCCGTACAGTGAGGCTAGCCTCGTGCGGCCTTTGCAGGCACGTATCACATGTGATCGACCACGCGCGACGCCACGCAAGACCGGCCCATCGCGAAATCTAATCAATGTACGCCCCGCCGCTGGCACGGTGAATGACACATTCGGTCGATCCAAGACATCTTCGAACGCGAGATCAACAAGGAGGTGTTAGCGTGTGGGTCGGCGACTGTCTGACCCCGCATGGCAAGACATAAAAGCCATCTCGAAAGTTGACCCATGCTGACATTCGCCCCACTGCCCGTCGACTTCTGACCATCAAGCATCTGAACTTCATACCGCCATGAAAGTCTCCGTTCGGGTGGTCGTCACCCTCTGCTCGCTGCTGGCCGTGCGCGCCTCCGCCTCACCTGTGCCAAAGTCGAGTTGCAATGGAGCGCAGGTGTACGGCCTCGTACGTCCCCTAACCTTCGATTGAACGCCCGCTGACGATAGCAAAACTGCCAGCCGCTCTACTCCGACGGCGAGGTGCTCCACCTCGAAAAACAGCACAACTCGCTAAAGCTCATTGAGCGGGGCGAGTCCCCAGGCTCGTCAACCTCGCCCAAGGGTCAGTACTTCTCCAATCAAGGCGCCAAGCCGTTCGCCCGGTCGGCAGAGGACGGAGCCGAAGATACCGGCTCCAAGGCTTACTTCGACCACAGCGGAGCGGCCAAGGCGTGGAGGCGAGCAGTGGATGAGGGGGGGGATGATACCGGATCCAAGGCTTACTTCTCTAATGGCAACGCTGCGAAGCCGTTCAAGCGATAAGGGTCGCGGGCGCTATGGAGGAGCGAGTGGGCAGGTAGCTTTGTACGCCAGGGATCATATATATCTTATGCACAATCTTATACTCGATGCTGCGCCGGGTCCAGATGGAAAATCGCTGTGTGCGGCTGCGAGTGGATCTGAGAACGCAGGGGAAAGGGCAACCCTGATACGTACTTCGTACTTATTCATATTGGCATCGCCGTTTCCCAAGAATTCACCTCATGCTAGCAATTTCGAAATCGTGTCGTCCAGGTCATAGATCATACACCTTCTATCTCCATCTTCCACGCCGTGTCCGCTTATGCGGAGACGGAACCGACTGCGCTCGCGCTGGGGGCAGGAGCAGCCGGTGCAGGCGCAGACGACTCGGTTGAGCCATCAGCGGCGGCAGGTGCCTCGCTCGCCCCCTTCATGGCGGTTGCGCTGGCCTGTGCAGGCGCACCTGGAGCGACACTGACGTTCGTCGAGTCCGCTGGGGCTATGGCCGCGTTCTCCGGCGCATTCGGCGTCGATCCCTTCTTATTTGAAGCCGTTGCTGGCGGGCTGAGGAGGTTCTTGTAGAACTTCTTGAAGTCGACCTCGGTCCTCTTCGTCGATTCGCTGACGATGGTGTATAGATCCTCTGCACATCAGCTTGGGTCTAGTCCGTCAAGCTGGGCTCTCAACGTACGCTTCCATAGGTCAGATCGGGATGCGACCGAGGTGCTCGGCAGCAATCCCGCTAGCGTCTTGGCAGTATCGTCCGGCGTCGCTCGCAGCTTGTTGACCTCGTCCGGGAGCGAGGGGTGAGCAAGCCAGTTCTGCGCTGTCGGCTCGAGCAAGTCAGGGTAAATCCGTCCCGCCACATCTAGACATCAGCGCGAGTCGAGGTAACAATTCATGACCCACCCATGATGTCGAGCATGATCTCGGATCCCTCTTCGTTCAATTGCTTGTAGTAGTAGCCAGGAGGAGCTTTCGGGTTCGCCAGCACCCAGTCGCTATCTCCCTTGTTCAGGTTGTGCTCTATTCCGTCGGAATTCACAGCGATCTCGTACAGGTCTCCGTAGAGGTGACATCGGTATGCGAAAAAGTCCTCGGTGGTGTCGGGCGAGATCTCGAGCGTGATCATTCTGGCGTGAGCTGGGTCCGGTGGGATCGCCTCTCACTCACCTGATCCGGAAGGTGACGCTCCGGTCCGCGGCACCCGGCGACGGGAGGCCCAGCGTGTCGGGCAGCTCGACACGGTGTCGCCGCACACGGACCATATCCTCAAGCCATAACCGCTCCCCGCCCCACCACAAGCCCTGGAACAGCGTCTTCCTCTGGCTCTCGATTGCCTCCTTGTCCTCCTCGTTCACTTCGACCCCAGGAACCAGGTCGATCTTATCCGTCTGGGCCCACGAGTTGGCCGTCGCCGAGCCGATCTTGATTGCTATGCCCAGTCGGAATGCGACCGTATCCCAGTTCTTCGGCATGTCGTTGAACGCGTACCTCGGCGCCATCTTCTCCCGCCATCGCGCGTCGATGTCCGCGTTTTCCGTCGGCACCGGCAACCCCTTCCCCTTCAGCTCGTTCAGGTCCGCCTTGACTCGCTCGCGCATGACTCTCGTTCCCTCTTTGCCGAGCGCGTCCCAGCCCTTGTTTCCGCCCAACAGCGCCATGCCCATCTGCCATGGCAGAATCTCCTCTGGCCGCTTGACCACCTCGCCATTGCTCGCGAAGAAGCCGAGCGGCCGGATCGAGTATTCGAAGATCACCACTGGGCGCTTTTTCGTCGTTGGCGTCGTCGTCGAGCCCGACTTGCCGCCTGATATCGCGGTCAGCACCCCGTTGAGCGAATCGGGGATACCGCTCGTCGTTTCGAGTGCTCGTTTTTCCGTAGCATTCGCAATAAGACCCGGCCAGTGCGTAAGATCCGGCAGACCTTTGCCGTTGTCCGCTGGGGGATGTATCGTGTCGATACGGAACCAGATGAGCTCGCCTTTGCGGTATCGTCGCCCCGTGGCCATGTCGATGGCCCGTTCCGGCACGATGGCTGTTGGGAGCGGTTCTTCGGATTTCTCCATCTCCGTGGGCGAGTCTTTGCGCTTCTTCGAGCTGGGTCCGGCGCTAGATGGGCCGGCCTCCCCTGCTTTCGACTCGCGCGGTCGCTTCGGCGTCACGCTGACGGGTCCACCTGCAGCAAGCGAGCCCCGGGCTTTCTTCGCCGCAGCGGCCTCGGAGCTGTTGTTGTATATGCATTCGCACTGGCGTCAGTCCTCTAAGGGAGGGCAGTGAAGATGGGAGATATACTGTTGAGTGGTCGGCCAGGGGCCTGCTCGTGTCCATCAACCACTCCGCGTGAGGGAGGAACTCGTTTGGACTTCGGAACTGTTTCTGAATATCGTCAGCCTGAGCTCTGGCTGCGGTCCTGGCCAAAGCCGACTGTCCGGGATCTCGGTTCGGACTGCACGTCTCAGGGGCGATCAGCTCACCTTGCCGATACTGGGACATCCCTTGCCGTCAGCTCATGTCTCTTGTGAGAGGAACCCGGGCTCACCCGGAGGTACACATCGACCCGCTCTCCCCCGCTGGCCGAGTTGGGCTTGTGGTGTGCGAACAGCGCATATCCAGGCGGTAGGGGCATACGGTACGACGCAGCTGGTCGTGAGCTCTAGAGGGCAAATCGCGCGGCGAATAACCCACCCGCGATACCCTTCAGCTTGGCGATATGCGTGCCGACCTTGGTCTCGTACAGGGCATACTTCTCGTGTGATGGGAGGACTTTTTCGAACCAGTTGCTAATGTTGCTGGGGCGCTGCTCGTCGGTGGACGGATAGCTCGATTCGTCACCATCCGACCTCGGCCAGGAGAGACCTGGGGTGTAGGGAGGCATGCTGGCTGTTATGTGGATGTATGTCGGGGTGTGAAGCGAGTGGGGGGAGACTAATGACGGGGAGGAGCGTGTGCCTGGTCGCGACGACGCGCCGGATGATGGTGAGCGTGGTCAGGCCGGCCGGGAGGAAATGGGCATAAATACGGCGGGGGATATTGTTACAATCTGGGATTAGCCCCGATTTGTAATCGCTTCGTAATGACTTTGTAATGACCACTACCTGGGTGGATGGGCTTGGCTGGGCGGTGGAGGTCGACCAGGCGGGCGGCGCATTGATGACGGTGTTCGGGATGATCGACGCGTAATCTTGGTCATTGTCCATCACACAGCACACAACATGAAGCTCACAATCATCGGCGAAGAGAACGTGTACGAGCAGGAGGTCAGCCAGTCGATGGACGTGCAGGACGTGATCGCCCTGATCGCGGCCGAGGTGAGCTGCCCGCCGTCTCTTCATTTGTTCGCACAGCTTACGATCAGGCGGACCTTCCTCAGGATTCGATCCTCCTCTCCACCGACTCGGGCGAGCCGTTGTCGGATGCTAACAGGAGTCTCGCCAGCTATGGTCTCACCGCCGACGCGACGCTCTTCTTGACTCTCACGTTAGCTGCACTTGTGTCGCTATGCATATCGAGCTGACAGCCAGAAATCAAGCCTCTTCGTCCTCTTCTTCCGCCCCTGCTTCGATCATTCCAGGCTTCCCAAGCAGTGACGACGAGCTGGAGCGGATGCGTCTGCAAGCACTTGGCAATCCGCGTCTGATGGAGGACCTGCGATCGGTGAGCGAAACGTGTCCACAGCGAGCACCCTGCTGACCAAGCAGAGAGACCCAGAGTTTGCCCAGGCTGTCACCTCCGGTCGGCAATTCCGTGAAGCCTTCACGAAATGGGCGTCCCGAGCTCGACAGGTCACCAGCGAGAAGGACAGGATGACCGAAGTGGGTTGACGAGTTGTACCTCCGGCGCATCAGCTGACAAGCAGGCGCTGAACGCCGATCCCTACGACATCGAGGTCAACTTCAGACGAGTTTGTGGGAGCGTGAAGCTGACTTGCAGGCACAGAAGAAGATTGAAGAGGCGATAAGGATGGAGAGGGTGTACGAGAATATGGAGCATGCGATGGAGTACTCGGTTCGCAAGGGCAATTCCGGCGTCGACGCAAGCTGACTTGCAGCCGGAATCTTTCGGCAACGTCACCATGCTGTACATTGACGTCGAGGTCAACGGGCATCCCGTCAAGGCTTTCGTCGACTCGGGCGCGCAGTCTACGATCAGTGAGTCCCTCGGCAGGACCACTAGGGGCAGTCGCTAATCAGCAGTATCGCCTGAAACAGCGGAACGTTGCGGGTGAGCTCTGTGCGGTACCTAGTGGTCTCAAGCTCATGGGCAGCATCATGCGACTGCTTGACACTCGATTTGCGGGCATGGCCGTCGGCGTCGGGACCGCTCAGATCCTCGGCCGGATACATTCAGCCCAGATCAAGCTCGGTAACCTGTACCTTCCCTGCGCTTTCTCGGTCTTGGAAGGCCGAGCCGTTGACCTGCTCTTTGGCCTCGACATGCTCGTGAGTCGTCTCTTCGCCAGATGACGTTTAAGCTAACCGCAGAAACGCCACCAATGCTGCATCGACCTCTCCTCCAACGTCCTCCGCATCAACACTACCGAAATCCCCTTCCTCGCTGAGCACGAACTTCCAGACAAAGCTCGGCGCCAGGGCGAAGCGGGTGTTGCGGACGAGATGGGTCAAGCGTCTGGGGAAGGCTTACACCCGGGGGTCGCCAGTCCGACGACCGAAAAGCGAAGCTTCCCCGGGATGGGTCACGCGCTTGGAGCGGGACCCAGCGCGGCGGGACCGAGCGGCAGTGGGAGGGCGGCAGCGCCAGCTCTTGCTAAGCCTCCGGCCAGTGCCCATTCTGAGGAGAACATCCAAACGGTGTGTGGCTTGACGGCTGACGGAACCGAGCTGACACTGCAGATCATCGGGCTTGGCGCTTCGAGGGCGCATGCCATCCAGCTGCTGGATGCCGCTGGGGGAAATCCCGACGTGGCCGCGTCGATGCTCTTCGGTTGATGTCTAGAATACTATCAGATGGCACGCGCGATTGCGGGCGACCGTGAAGACAGGGACTTTCATGCATAATACTGGATTGATTAGCTAATCCGGGTGTCGAAACGCCAAGCCGATCATTGTTGTTGATGCCTGGCCAACGTTTCATGGTCATGCGTAACGCTCAGCGGGCACTGACCCAAATACTGAATGATCCGGTCCGATCCCCGCCCCGCGCGAACCGTTGTCTCGTGTCTTCCCGACTAAACGAGCCCGGTGGGTGTTTCCACCACGAAAGCGTCAACGACCGATGCAAGTTGGTGAGCATCGAAGCAATACATTAGAGCCGTCCATTATAGCCTGAATAACTACAAATCCTCCGACATTGAAAGCGGAAATGTCCATGACTCGACACCCGACTACCGCGGAAGCCTAGCACCCTGGCGAGGGTACAGCTCCATATAAGTAGGCGGGATATGCACCTCGCCACCTCCGATCCGCTCAGGCTCGGGCTGCCCCTGTCGACCTCTGGGCGCCGAGCCCGCATCCACATGCCTGATGATCGTCGCCCCGCGTGAGAGACCGCCAGAGTCTTCGTCGGTCAGATCCGCAAACATGTCTTCGAGCGTATCGGCGGGTGACCGCCTCGACGTGGTGACCGCGGGCGACAAGGGCGAGATGGGCGACGGCGCGCTGTCGAGCAGCGTCACAGCTGAGCCGCTCGCTTGCGCAGCGTGGCCGTCGGAGAAGGGGTCGATGGGCGAGGAGGCGGTGAGGAGAGTGCCCGTCGGTGTGGACCTTGTGCGACGAGAGGAGGGGAGAAGGGTGGTGTAAGCCGGGTGGTCGAATGGGTTCTCGGTGGTCCTGATCGTCGCGTCGGAGGCGCGCGAGTCGTTCGAGTGGGTCGAGAGCGTGCGGGCGATGGAAGAGCCGTCGGTCGCGAACGCGTCCATCTCCGAGTCGTCGGCCCACGAGGACGAGACGACCGAGTCCCTGTTTCGGGGCGAGGGGGATAGACGCGTCCGCGGAGGCAGAGCCGGCGCCGCGGATGCGTCTACGATGCGCGAGTAGCGGGCCAGGGGCGGCGGCAGGGCAACGATGCCGATGGATTCGGTGTGAGTCACTACTGGCCTGGTCGTCGCTGCGTCTACTATCTGCGACATCTCCGGATCGCCCATGATCCGCCTCTTTGCACGGCGCCGCTTGACACAGAAGATGAAGACGAGGAGGACCGCAAGGCCGCCGATCGTTCCGAGCACGCCTTTGAGCACACTGGCCGTCTTGTCTGACGTGCCGCCTGATGCGGGGGCCGGGTCGGACGCGCTCCCGGATGCGCCGTCCGCGCTGGTTGCGTTCACACTGGTGGGATATGCCGGCGCGTACGCAGACGGAAACGAGGACGAGGACGAGGAGGATGCGCTCGGGAAAGCCATCGTGATGGTGTTGGTCGCCGAGTAGACAGAGCCTGTGACGGTATTCATGTCGATTGCAGAAGTCAGGGCGGCATTCACAGTTCTCGTCCACTCCGCGTCGTAGATCGGCGTCGTCGTCGTCGAAGCCGTACTGGAGCTGTAAGACGTCGACGAGGAAGCCATACTGGAGCTGTAAAACGACATCTCGGCGGTCAAAGCGAATTCGAGGAAGGTGTATCCCGGGCCGGTGATCTCGTATCCTATCTCGTCGATGACCTCGTCGAGCGGCATCCGTCGGCGGGCCGACTGCTGCTTTCGCTACTTGTTGTCCAGCCGCGTCGTGAGGGAAGATGACAGACGATTTACAACAGGCAGTCAACAAGGTCGGCGGGAGATGATGGGATCAAGCCATGTTCTGTGAGAAAAGGGACAAAGATGCGACGCCAACGGGCACGGGCAGGGGGAGGAGAATGGGATTTTGCGCGAATTGCTTGAATCGCTCGAATTGACAACCCCCGCCGGCCGTAGCGCGTAAACACCGCGCCCGGCTGGTGCTGCTGCCCTGCCCTCGGTGACAACAACGCGCCCACTCGGTCTGACTGCGGGGAGGGCATACGTTATTGCTGCTTATGGTTCCATTGTCTATTTCTTCGGCCCACCTCGCGTGAGAGCGTCCGAGGCGTTGCGGCGTTCGGTGGAACGAACGCATCACACCCTCGACTCGAAAGGGGTCGAGGGCGAAGACATGCCAACGCTTATGGACTTTGTGGCATGCTTGAAGAGTGCAGATCCCTGGTATCCCTGGTCTAATGAGCAGACTGATGGCCAGAACAGATCGTCGTGCGATTCCGGGGTGACCGGCATGCACCATCGGGTCCTGACCCGCAAGCGATCCGGCTTCAAGGGTTCAGACGCGCATCATGCGTGTTCTGGAATCTGATTCTCAGACTCGACCGGTCCTGGTCTAGTGCAGCCTCGTCACGATCCACAGGGTCGGACTGATCGGGGGGCTTCACATGTACGGATGTTGCTCATGACATCAACTCCGTCGGGAGTCGACAGTGCTTGGTGTATTCCGGGAACCTTTCCAGCTGACCTGTCCCCTTTTCAGTGAGATCGCAGCACCTTGCCGTAACTTCCCGCCAGCACGACGATGTACTGGAACGAAGGTGTCGACTTCACGTGCAGACCAGTCATTCACCGTGCTACAGTCCGCTGTTCCCGCAGGCGTCGAGGGCCTGCGCTTTCGAGCTAAAGTGTACAGATGCATGACACGAGGCCGTCCTGTCAGACGAGAAATATACCCTGCAAGATCGTCATCGTCTATCTAACACCCCCCGGTGATATCCGCCAGGCGTAGCGCCACGCCCTGGAACCAACGGCCCGTAGACTAGTGGTTGGCCAGGCTCTCCATCGCGCCGTTGGGGAGGTCCTCCTTGACATGCACCTTGCTCAGCCTGTCCTCGACCTCGACGAGGTCCTTGTCCGCTACCACCCCTCTGACCTTGACGCCATCGACGGCCTGGCTCCTTGCGCGTGCCTTTTCCGTGACAGCCTCGGAAGCAGGCACGACCTTGGCCGACTCAGGGTGCGGCGCCACGTATTCCTTCTCGTTTCGTTCCAGCTGCTTCTGGAGCTCGTCGCCGCCGCACGCGGCCGCCACGAGACCGAGGAAAGGCGGCGAGGGGTTGAGTGGCCGCGAGCAGAACTCTGGGTGCGCCTGCAGTCCGACAAAGTACGGGTGGTCTGGGGTCAGTCGGGGTCAGACGGCAGTTGAATCAAGGAACGCACCATCCAGCTCGAGCATCTGCATACGCTCGCCGCGCTCGTCCTTGCCGATGAAGCGCATGTTGCCCTTGCTCTCGAGCTCCTCGACATACTTTGGCTCGACCTCGTATCGGTGCCTATGTCTCTCCCACGCGACGTCTTTGGACCCGTACAACCGCCTGAGGATAGTGCTCTCGGTGTTGGGCTCGAAGACGGTCGGCCGCAGACCAAGTCGCATCGTGCCACCCATGTGCGTCTTGGAGATCTCCGGCATGAAGCAGATGACCGGGTGAGGCGAGTCCGGGACGAGCTCGGCCGAGTGAGCATTCTCAAGTCCGATCACATTTCGCGCCCACTCGATCACGGCAACCTGGAATCCGAGACAGATACCGAGGAACGGCACCTTTTGCTCTCGAGCCCATTTCACCGCCGAGATCATACCTTCAGTGCCACGAAGACCGAATCCACCGGGGACGATGATACCCTTGGCGGAGCAGAGCGCGCGCCACGCGTCGTGGTATCGCACCGGGTCGTCGATCTCGGCCTGAGGTTCCAGATCTGACGAGTCGACCCAGTGAAGGATGAGCTTCCTGCCGCAGCGCATCGAGGCGTGTTCGAGCGCCTTGACGACCGACATGTACGAGTCCTGCAGCGAGGTGTATTTGCCGATCAGCACAATCGAGACCGAGTCGAACATGCGCTCCTGGCCGACGGTGAGCGTTCGCCATCGAGACATGAGGTTGTCGCCCCGGGCTTTGTTCTGCGCCGAGACGATGACGTCGTCGAGGGCGAGTCGTTTGCGGAGGTAGTTGAGCATGCCCTGTTCCTCGAGCAGCAGGGGAACGTGGTACGTGGACGAGACGTTGTGGACACCGAGGACCTGCTTTGGCGTGACGTGGCAGAACATGGACACCTTCTCCATCGTGGCGGTCAGGAGCGGGTGCTCGCATCGGCACGCGATCTGGTCTCAGCTGGGCCGCAGCGGCGCACTCACCAAGTCCGGCAACAGACCCAATCCTCGCAGATCCCGCACACCCGCCTGAGTCGGCTTGGTCTTTTGCTCGCCGCCAACGACCGGGATGAGCGAGACGTAGACAAGCGCAAAGTTCTCGTGGCCGACTCGGAACTGGAATTGGCGCATAGCCTCGATGAAAGGCGCCGACTCGATGTCTCCAACTGTTCCGCCGAGCTGTTGTCAGTGGAATCTTTCCAATGTCACCCACCTCGACAATGCAGACGTCCGGCTGCTCGCCCGTCTCGTCCACCGGCACCTTTGACACCCGCTCGATCCAGTCCTGGACCGCGTTGGTCAAGTGGGGCACAATCTGCACCGTCTTGCCGAGGTAGTCTCCTTTACGCTGCCGTCAGTTCAGGTCGCGCGTCCTGACCCACCTCTCGGTCAATGACGTGCTTGTACATCTTTCCGGTGGTGACGTTGTTGTCCTTGCCCAGCGAGACGTTGAGGTACCGCTCGTAGTTTCCCAGATCCAGATCCGTCTCTCCTCCATCGTTGAGCACATACACCTCGCCGTGCTCCGTCGGGGCCATCGTACCCGCATCGATATTCATGTACGGGTCGATCTTGATCGCCGTGACCTTGAGACCGGCGGTCTTGAGCAGCAGACCCGTGCTCGAGGCTAGAGAATGGCACGAAGGCAGTAACGGTTGAGCAAGCAGCGGGTGAACATAGTCGGTGTCGTCGAGAAAGGACCAGGCCGACGAAGAAAGGGTCGTAGATGAGACGGTTGCCGATTCAAGCGCGAACACGAGCATGGAGTGGAGGGTATCAGGAGCAGCGGGGCCGTTCGGGGGCAAGGCGGGCGATGAGCAATGAGAGGGTTGTCGCGAGATATGTTGAGAGGGTTTGGCAGAGGCAGAGGGGGTAGCGAGGGGAGAGTGGACGGTAGAATAGGGTTTGTGAGCAGAGCGAGGAGGCAATTTGCGTGAGCTTTGTTCATGACTTGCGGGACTTGAGATGGAGGGTGGTTGAGGAGGGGACGTACCGATGACCCCTTTGCCGATACCGCTGCGGGTCAGCGACGAACCCTATTGGGAAACGCAGCACTCACGAGATGACTCCTCCGCAAACGAGAATGTATTTGACCATGTTGTCTGTGTGTGAAATAGTGCGCAAGAGTAAAAGTTGCAGGTGAGAGGAGACGCATGAGGTCAGCTCTTATACGCCATAACACAGCTCGGCGGGCTTGGCGACCTACGATGATGTCGTACGGAAGGCTAGCGGAGCACGCTCGCGAAGCTATATAAGCGATACGAAGGTGTCGAGGCCGTCAGCAGGGATGGCACTCGATATGCCAACGACAGGACAATCGTCCCTATCGATCGTGCAGGCGCGTGGGGACGGTGTCTTCCGGAGTACTGCAACGCGTCAGAGCCATGTCATTGCATAAAGGTGGATCGGTGTCCGAAGACGGCACGACATTGATACGCGTAGGATATGGCAGACGCCCGAGGAGGATGAAGCGGGACGGGGAAGGCGGGTGGAGAAGCGGGTGAAAGGAGAGTCGGGTG
>JAHXHD010000610.1:0-39304 GCA_019857685.1 Papiliotrema terrestris
GTGCCAAAGGTCCCATCAATTTAAATTGGTGCCGACAAGGCCTTAGTGTGACACGGCGACGATCACACACAGACCGCGTGAGCACGCGATCCGTGCGAGCGCGATCACGCCGTTCTCCCGTGCTTCGACCCACAGAACCCACGAGGGGTCGCGTGAAACGCATAACCGGGCACCCGGAGCCAGACTCACCGAGATCAGATCAGGACGAAGCGGGAAATAGACGGTATACGGTGTCCAGCGTCTGTAAGGTTCCAGTGTCCGTAGATGGAGTTTGATGAGGTCGGCGTTGTCGTCGCCGATCCTGAAACCAGTCAGTCTACGCGCGGTAACAGTGATGATACAAGTGGAGTCAAGAGGAGAGCAGTGATGGACATGTAGGACTACAACAATGACCAAGAGAATTAAGCCCAGCCATGACACCCCTGGTACCACTCACACCCCACAAACAACCCCGCGAAACCCCACGGAGCGCGGGCGGACATGGACTAGACACGGCTGCTCACCTGACGTCTAGACGTAGTTAGGTTCCAGCCGTCGTTCGTTCCACACGGCAATTCCGGACGACCAGGTATATCCCGCCCTGTGATTGATTCGAGCCGCCTGCGTCGGGATGATGACGTTCTGTAGCTCGCAATCCCTGGCTGCCTAGGTCCTCTTCCGCCGGCGGATGGATGACGGGCGCGTCGACCCCAGTCGATATTTGAATTGCGAGGCCGCGGTAGCTATTCGGGCCAGACTGGCCGGGCACGAACGATTCGTGTCGGAGCTGAGCGAGAAGCCGTCCTCTTGTGACGCGTCGTGCGGGGCTGCACTGCAAGTCGGATCGTAGTTGCCGAACGAGCGTTTTGATCAGTCCCGATAAGGTCCGGTTGTCGAGTTGATGCCAGATGACGATCAGAGACGAAGGGCGCAAGTACACTGCAGCAATTTCGGAGCTGCGTCAAAGTCGATGCGGTACAAGTGTCGGCCGTGAGAACAATGGCTTGTCGTGATGCAGCAGTGGGGCACGCCGGAATATCTCCACCCAATGGTTCACTAGACACCGTTGTCCAGAAGTCGTACGCCCACAGGCCGGCTTGTTCAGGGAGTCCCCCTGGCGTTTGCGCCTCGTCGAGCTGAGCTCAGGCGAGCGATTACTGCTTCCTGGGCCACGTACGCTTGTTCGATGTGGGGCAAACCCGTCCGACGCGCGTTTGACCGATTGAAGTCTGAAGGGAATCTTAGGTCGACACACCTGTCGAACAAGCAGGTGACTCGATCGTATAGTTCGAGGTTTTATTCCGTGCGAGCTGCGACAGTGTGGTTGAAACTTTGGGGGAAGGGGTGATGTAGTGCCGAATTACTTGTACGACGGTGAAGGTACGAGGCACAACGCTGTTGGAGGGTATGAAGGTGCTGACAAGGAAACGAAGATGCGTGCTGGATGTCGGCCGTTGGCGTCAGGATGAGTCAGACGACGGAAGATGCAGGGGCGGCGGAAGGCGACGTAGCTGAAGAGACCGATGGCTACGCGGAGCAGGCGCACGGTCGCAGCCTGCTGTCGCAGTTGTAAGGGCTGATAGTCGGTATAGGAGGGAGCGCCGCGCGCAAACCGCGAGCCGTCTGGTCGTTGGGGAAGAGTGGGTTACGAAGTCTATCCGATCCAAGAGGTTCCCACGCTCGACGGTGCGTGAGAAAAAGTCCGGTGCTCCGGTCTTCCCTCTCTGTCCCGCCTGATGGTTTGAGTGTCGGAGTATTCCGTGCCTGCGCTCCCCGACCGACGTTTCACGTCGACCACTTCTACTGCTGCCTACACGATTTTGATGCGATGACTAGTGGACACAAAGTGCTGTGTAGAGCGGCGAAGCGGTATTGAGGTAAGCGCGGAATGGGCGATGGACGGCGTACGCTGCGAGATCGATGCCGAAAGTGGGAGTGCGTCAGTCGCGATTCCAGTGTTAGGTGCCTGGCCTCCCGACGTCGGATGCGTTGTGCTCGATGGCGGTTCGAGGTCGCGTTCGTTACCACTGCGGTTCGGGACCGCAAGAGAAGGATCGGTGCAGATACAGTCGCCAAAGCAGGATCCACCACCCTTGGCCTCATGCAGCATCCACGGATTCGATCCGAGCAGAGACGACCTAGTCTTTCGCTCATTCGACGGACCGAGGTCGCTCGATCAGAGACGCCTTCGTGCGAGAGTGGCCCTGAAAATGTAATGTGCCTTACGTTACAGTTCAGGAGCTCCTGCCAGTCTTGGCTCGCTGCCCCTGTAAGACCCCAGAGGCGTTCTTTCGCCTCGCCACCCGCGTTCCCGACGGGCCCTCTCGGCCCCTTGTGCAGTCTCCAGGTACGCCAGGTCCCGTCTAGCGAGACCATCTTCGCTGGCCTAGTCGCCCCATCAGGCCCGTCATGTCAGCTTAATGAATTTCAGGCGGGATGTCAGGTGGATGCCCGTGCCCCGCCACAGCCTCAGCCACGCGTCGGGGACAATCATTACGCACGTCCAGCGTCGAATGTGTCGAGCGCACGCACCTGTCGATGGGTCTGCAAGTCCCGCATCTGAGGGCGAGGCAGCTTGCCCGATGCGAAGCAGGGTGCTCAACAAATGATGCTAAAACGCGAACGCCCGGGTGTCTCAGCCTGCGCATCACATAATCAGCGTTCAAGCATACATGATTCCAGACTTGTACGCCACCACCGTCACCAGGGCGCGCATGCGGAAGATGATTCCGACCCTTTACATCCAAACGGCAGAGCGACCTCGTCCTGAGCCACGTCTCCCTCTGTCCCGCACGACTTCCTGTCAGGGTCGATCCGGACAGACGGGCCCATGCTCCGTTCGTGTGATCGCCTGGCGTAACGGCGTGCTCTGGCGCCCCGGTCGTCACAGATGGATTCAGCAGTTTCCGCAGCCTCGGCGCGTAGCGTGTCCCGCTTGCCTCCTACGTCAAAGGTGGTCCTGGCAAGCGCGACCTTTCCGGCAAGTACGTAAGGGGGATGCGGAACTCCTGTCGGCGCACAGCATGCATGCCAAAGCCTGATCGTCAGACATGCCTTCAATCATGGCGCTAGGATGGGACACGGCGACCGACAGAACACTACGAGTCGCGAGCTTGATGCGTGACGTGGTTCTCATAGTCATCGTTCCGTTGACCCGGTGCGGAATGGGGGTCCGGGATCACATCCGAGGTCCACCATTTCACTCAAAGTCCGGGACCATCGAGTGTCACAGTTAGAGATCATTCCCCACGGCGAAATCTTCACACGATCTTCGGGCGCTGCAACAGTGAAATAGCATACATACATCAATAGGATAATACAGCTCATAACGCAGCGCATCGCTACACAACCATCACCCTAGACCGAATCACTCCGCCTTCTGCCTCTCAGGCGTCCCCCACCCGCTGAACCAGCTCGACCTCCTCTTTCCCATCTCGGGCCTCGCCTCGCCCTCGGGCAGGCCGGTGACTTCGTCCCGCTGGATCTGCTCAAAAGAGCCCATCTCGCGGCGGCTCTCGTTCCCGCTCGACCTCGTTTGCACACTCTCCTGCGAGCTCCGCTGACTCAGAGTCGCACTGCCGCTCGGAGCGGTGATGTTGCGCGAGGAGTGGGCCGATGATACACCCGAAGGATACGACGGGTTCTGGGCATGGAGATACGTCCGGGATCGAAGGTTCGGGTCAGAAGGCTCGCGGTTCGGGTGCGGGATGGGCATGGCGATCGTTTCGGGTACTTGCGCCGCGATGGACGATCCTGAGACGGATCGATGGGTCTGAGGCGGGCCCGGTTGTTGCGGGTTGCGAGTGGCGTTGGCAGCGGAGGTGAGAGCTGCGATTGCGACGGGCACGTATCTGGTGTCAGTCTGATACCTTACCAACCGCCCCGTGGTGAGGAGGTCTGATTCTGGTTGTGCGGATTGCATACGCGACTCACTGTCCGGCGTACCTCGACATGAAGCCGTACAACTGCTGCGCGGCGCCCGAAGCTGGATCCTGCAGGCTAGGGGGCTGTTGCATCCCAGCAGGATACTGCTGGTGCAGATCGTACCCCGGCGGAGCGGCATCCTGGCCATTGACCGGGGAGACTCCCTACCAAGTCAGCTTGTCGCTATGCATCCAACAGTGCCAAAACTCACGCCGATTTGCTGGCGTACTTTCTCCCACAGCCATGCCACGCTGTTCGAGAGCGCGATGGTCACCCGTCCACTGAGGGATTGCAAGAAGGCGTCCACATCCGGCTCGTGCTCTGCGAAAATGGGCGCAAGTTGCGTGCGGTATATGTACGTTGAACCCTGACATCAATATCAATACATTATCGGTGGCATGAGGGACGTACCTGGGTCTGGGGCAACGCCAGCCAGAGAAAGAAGCCGAACTTGACGATGGAGTAAAACGGGAGCCTGCGCATCAGCTGGCGGATCATCCACGCTCCATCCGCGCTCGTGCGGGTCATGACATTTCTGCAGCGAATGGAGGCGTAGACGACGGTTGTCCACACCATTTAAAGCAAGACGCACCATGTAAACATCCAGCCAACGACACCTTCAACCGCCGTCCACGTCCCAACCACGCCCCAGTACATCAGCCAGCGTACGACTTGCTCCATGGCCTCGGGGTGATCATTTGGGAGGTTGATCGCTTTGTATGATGCGTATGCGGGGTAAAGGTAGCAGCAAACGTGACTGGTGCATTAGCGTCAGCGGCGAGAATGCAGGCAATGGGAGGACAGAGTGGAACACGAGGCGAGATTCGGTCATTGCAGAAAAAAGACAGAGTAGACGTACGTGCCTGCCTTGGCTACCATCGTAAATGGCGTTGTCATGGTGGGCAGGATGTGGGTGGGTGAGAGCGCCGTCAGTACGATGCTGTGTATCTGTTCGGTTGCCGATGGTGACTATGATGAGTTCAGTTGTCTCGGTTAGCCCCGGCCGGCCGGGAGCGCAATCGACTGCGATGCGTCCAGGCGGCGATGACCGTCTGGCGCGGGATAGGGAGCCAATGCTCTAGTTTTTGCTCGTATCGTATGCTACATGCCTGCACGAGGTAGCTCGCGTTGGTGCTGCAAGAGCAAGCGCGCGGTCTGCCTCTCCGATTGTCCTCATTTCCATGACCGGCTTCTCATACCGATCAGCAACATCGATAGCGCTCGAACGAGGCCGTTCGGCGATCGCCGATGGGCCGAGGTGTGGATCGGAGATTGTGGCTCCTTATAGATCCACATCTCGTCTCGATAGCCTCTCCTCCCTGACGCTCTCGAGCATGCACTCGTCCCCGCGCCATCGTTCCACACGGCCTTCCCGGCATGACACTTGCGGCCAGGATACCCACACGCTTAAAACATCCAGCGACGGCCTGTCTTTTCCAGCACGTGCCCCTACCCTCGTTGCTGCCTCCGTGATTCGGTGACCGAAGACCCTCTGATCGGTCACCTGTAGCAATGCCACGACCTGGGGCCTTCGTTGTCGTGGTACTCGCGCCCAAGACGGTCCCTACTTCCGACCTCCGTGCAGCCTACGACCCTGACAATCATGTACCAACTCTGAGGAACGTGCTTGAAACGTGAGTCCCGCTTCACATCAAGACCACTCCATTGGCCATGAATTCGCTTATGCAACTTTGCATTGTCTTGGCACGATCTGTCCGCCAACTCTGGAGCCATGCCGTCCGATAAAGCACGGACCGGCCCGAAAGGTACTTAAGCATGTCGCTCCCCTTGACCAAATCATCGACAACTTCGATCTCGCCTCGCACCGACCGCCAAGCAACATGATTGGAAAGGTACGCGTTTCTGGTTTTCTTCCCATCCTGGCTTTCGGAGCGTCCATTCCTAAGCGTGATAACGGCGGGTTCGACTACGACTCCCTCAGCCTGCGTACCGTTGGAGCCCGTAACACGCTCGTGAGTTGCAGTCGGTGACATGCGCCGATTACCCAGTCTCCTGGTAACGGTACGGATGCGACATGGTGCCGATAGCAGGACTGGCGAGTCTGGTTGGAGAAGGACGGTCAGCCAATCTCGTTCTGGCACGACGTCCCTCTATACCCGGACGCCACCAACAAGCGGGTGGTCAACTTTGTCGTCGAGGTCCCGCGATGGGAGGACGCCAAGATCGAGATCAGGCGACAGGAGCCGCTGAGTACGTCCTGCTTGCGCAGCATGCTGTTGCTGCTCCCACTCTTTGCTCACAGCAGACCCGATCTTCCACGACGATAGGAACGATGCCCCCCGCTTCGTCGAGAGCGTGTTCCCGCACAAGACCTACCCGTTCCTGTACGGCTCGATCCCGCAGACATGGGAGAGCCCAAATTTCGATCACCCCTTCACCGAAGAAGAGGGGGACAATGACCCGATGGACTTGTTTGACATCGGGCAAGAGTGAGTCGAGAGCACTTGGCCTCACGTCGATGTAATGTCAACGCTGAGGCGGTAGTCTCGGGTACGTTGGACAGGTCAAGCAGGTCAAGATCCTTGGTGCGCTTGCCGTCAACGACGTGAGTGTAGCGATTCGAGTCGGCGCAACCAGGACTCATTGCCAGGGCGGCGAGACGGACTGGAAGGTCCTCGCCATTGACGTGAACGACCCCCTCGCCCCTCTCGTCGACATTGAGTTCTGCCCGCCTTCGACTTCGCTGCATGGCCCGCTGATAGGCAGACTACGACGACGTCGAGCAGTACCGGCCAGGCACGATCGGTGCCTTCAAGGACTGGTGGACGGTGAGTGCGCTTGTGGACCATCTCAATCCCCACCATGTCCGCCCTGCCCCGAGTAGGGATTGAGGAGCAGTACTACAAGGTCGCGCGGGGCGACGACGTGATCCCAATCGTGGGAGGGTGGTACCAAAACGCGACCTTCACCGAGCAGAGCATCGATGAGTCGCACGGGTACTGGCTCGACCTTGTAGAGGGCCTGGTCGACTCCAACTCGATCAACTACAACCAGACCTCGCATCCAGAATTGAGCGCTTCGTACATCGAGCCATCGGTCACGGTCGAAAACTTCGACATCCCCGAGGCGAACGAGCTCCCCGGGGAACCGAAGCCGATCAAGTATGATCAGTGGTACTATCTCCTTGGTGGAGCGGAGCTCATCGAGGTGCCCGGGGCGGAGTAAGCGCGGAGTATGTGCAACGCCTCCGTGTCGACAGACCAATCGGACAGGGTTAACAAGGGAATGCCATGCATATAATATGGTCTCATATCCTGTGGCCATCGAGTTTGGGCTACAGTGTCCTACGGCGGCATTGATTACTCGTAGTCATTCTTAACGAGTCAGCTCATCTCGCGATCCATCTGCACTTTTACATATTCTAGCAATTCAGCGTGCGCCAGCGTGCGTCCAGTCCCCTGCTCACGGTGAGTCCTGCGGTTTTCGAGGACATGTCAAAACTGTCCATACAGTCGCCAATGGCCGCAGTCAAATGGGGACGTGTGCCGAGCCCGCTTTTAGACATACAGGGCCAGAGTCAAGGGATTGACCGAAAAGTAGTTCTGGCATGTCAGTGATGTCCGCAAGACGAAAAGCGGCACGCACTCCCTCAGTCATCCACTTCTCCTCCTGGTCGTCAGCAATTGACCATGTGGTATCGCATCGGCCGCGTGATGATCACGACGAGGACTGACAATCAAGAAATCGCAGGGCATGTCGACCAAATGACCCTTGACCTTGCTCATCTCCTCCTTGACTTGCTGCAACGTTAAAGTACGATCGGCGACATGTCCAGTCTGACGTTAGCACTCCGAAGCGTACCATCCTCTCCGGGCAGGCTCACCGAAATGCCCGCATTCGGCTTGAGGTATTCGCCGTACTGCTTCCAATTCTTGATTGTGTCGTTCGGCACTGGCCGGAAGACCTTCTCAAACGCCGCGCGATTACTCCTGCCTGTGCCGACCCAGAGCTGTTCAAACTGGTCCGACAAGACATCCTGGACCGCCAGGTCGGACTCGGATCCCCAGTCGTACTCGTGTGGCGTCGGCGCCGGGTGCATAGCGGGTGTTGGTTGTGTCTCGCGGTCGAATGCAGGTTGAGGCGGTAAGAGACCGAGGTGTTCTGGCGTGAGCTATTGCTGCTGCATCATTGGGTCAGGTGCGCGCGGCTTACCACGCATGAGCGTCCGCCTCCACGTCGTGGCGAGCCGGGACGCCATATACTTCTTGCCGTCCATGACGGACTCGACGAGATCTTCATCCTCCATCAATAAGGCGATCTCCGAATCGCGATCGCCCATCTGCGAGCGGTCGTTCAGGTTCGCGCTCCCACAGATCACTCGACGATCATCGACGATCATGATCTTGCTATGGATGTAACAGAGCTACGATGAGCTTGTCTCTGCACGCTCGTATCTGATCTCACCTCGGAGACATAGCAAGCCAGCTCTTCTTCCTCTGTGCCCGCCCAGGCTTCGTCCTGGAGCGAGGTCTTGTCCTGCATGGCATGTTGACCCACTGAAATGGTCAGTATCGGTCTGTCAGCTCATTGCGGATGCTGACCGTTGTCCGAGCTAAGTGATTAGCATCTTATCCTTTCGCTTCCACAATCTACTCACATGCCTTGATCGCTCCTCTCCATCGCGCTCTCGAATCGGCGCAGGATCTCTTTCGCCTGATCTCAGCTATACCCTGTTGAGCGCCGTGCTCTTACCTCGTCAATCGTCTTCGGCAGCCTCACGGCCTTCTCGACCGTGTCCTTCTTGCCGATCTGGTCCACCCCAGTCGTCTGGTCATGCGGCTTTTCGATGTTGACCACCTCATCGACGTCGCCCGCAACATCGTCTGAACCGACGTAGATCTTTGCCAGAGCAACCTGAGCCTCGTGGAACGTCACGCCGGACTGTGCGTCAGCGGGTTGAGAATCGATGCACCAAGCCCATTCACCTTTTTCTCCATTTCCCGTATCTGGCCTAAAGGCGTGTTGATCCGGTCATAGCTCCGCAGGTTCCAGAACTAGCCGTCAGCTCACATGCAAATGCAAGATCCGTCTAAATACCGAGATGTATTGCATGCTGAAAGTCAGTTCGGCAAGACCTCCGAGATCCACTGCCAGACACTCACGGATCGTATCCGGCCGCTCGGACCTTCTCGAATATCGAATCTCCCCCGCGGTTGATGGTCCGGTACTTGATGTTCAGCTCACCTCTTCCTTGTTACGAGAGCTACCTACTTGTGACTCCATGATTGCCTTCAACCCCGACTGACTCTGAATATCTCCCGGCTATGATATCAGCTTGATCCATTGTCTGCAAGAATCGCTTACGAATGCCCTGGTCGTCAGCAGCCATCTTAGGGACATGCGAAAGACTCACGGAACAGCGGGGACCACCACGATGATCTTGAACTTGCGCCCCTCTGAAGCAGCCGATATGATCCTTTGCACCAACGCCGTTCCAATCTGGTTCTCGATCGGCTGATCGGGACCACACGCCGAGATGAAGAACTGGTTCTCGATGTAAATGCAGTGATTCGACTCTCGGATGAGACCGATGTACGCCTGCTGGATGCTGTCTTCGCGCAGGACACCATGACTCCAATCTGCCGCGGATCGTAGGACCTGGACCCGGCAGGTGCCGACGGGGACGGGCTCGTCCGCTCGGGGGTGCTCTGATGGAGGGAAGTGGTACGGGTGGTAGAGCTGTCGGCCACGCTGACGTCAGAACTGCTCCCGTCGTCTCATGAGCGTACCTCTCTCCACTCCGCGAGGTGTGGGTGATCCAACCTGAATTGATCGTCCTTGATTCGCTTCTCTTCGTCCTTTCTCGCAGCGACTTCATCCCATGCTTTTGGTTAAGTATGTCTCAGAATCTCACCCGTGAGCTCACGATGCGGGAGGGAAAGCCACTCCATGCGGTGATCGTGCTTGTACCTGCCAATCAGCTTGACCACTCAACCGGGCTTTCATTTGCCTACTTGATCTTCTTGACAAAGTTCCACCTTTCGCAAAAATGCTGGACGAGGTCCACAACGCTCGGACCTACAATGGTCATCGAAGTATCGTGCCATGCTGCATGATCAGCAACAGCAGCATCCGAGGTCTACTTGACTGACGCATCCTTGGGGCATCCTGAATAGCTAGTGCGTTCGAGGTGTACTTCTCAACGGTCTGTTGATCAGCTATGCTGCACCATACCCTCCTTGCTGACTTGGAAGTCCATGATCCGAGAGTTATTGTAATCTGCAGTATAAGTCAACGACCTCATCCGGTATTCGTCACTTACCTTGGCCCGGGAACAAGCTCTTGAAGAATTCGGTGGGGTGCACGTCCGCCAAAGGATGGTTCTGGGTATCCCAACGACCATAGCATGCATCAAGCCCTCCCATCGCGGCGACTTTGTTGTCGACAACGCAGAGCTTTTCATGGTGACTGAAGTAGTACACCAGCTCGCCTGCAGTCAGCTACTGAACCGCGCCGTCGAGCTTGATGCTCGAAAACTCACCACCCGAGTGATCTGGGTGCCGCATGCAAGCGATGTTCTCATGCAGACTCTCGAGAGCATGCTTTGTGTGCTTGGAAGAAAGCGCCATAGAAGCCGTTACTTCCTTGTACACCATCACGTAGATCCGCACCCCTTCCTTCGCTTTACGCTGTAACAATCGATCGAGGCGCCATTCCGGGAAGAGTGCAGCTGGTCGTCGCAGCTGTTTGTCAGATGGAAGGGCGTTTTGACAGTCTACATAGCCTCGGTCTCACCTGGAGCTCGGGCGACAACCACCAATCCAGGATCATGATCGACTACCATCAGCGGTGAATGACCCCAAGATGCACGCAGGCCCGCACCCACCTCCTTTGCCGAGTCAATCAGTTCGGACAACGCCCAGAAGTAGTCTACCATCAGCATTCACATCCTTTGTCCCCTACACACACGTCACTCACCATGACCATCCACATGCCACTTGACGACGTTCCCGTCCCGCTCGCCCGCGAAACTTCGGAAGCGATGCACATCCCGGATAGCCTCCATCTTGGCGTCCACCTCCTTCTCCCATGCCTCATCATGTCGGTGGTTTGGGTTCCAGGTGGTTCTGACGGCGATACCCAGTCGCGAGATGTCTGACTGAAGATGGTCGACTTTGGAGCGGAGCTTGGAGAGTGTCGAGCTCGTCGGGTCCGGGTGTTTCCCGGCGTCGGCGGCTGGGATGGACATGTTGCCGTGGGGGTGAGTGGACGCGACAGTGCACGGATGTAAGGGTATGTAGACTGTGTGTTGTCCTGGTCGTGGGTGAAGAAGTATGCTACAAAGCCGCCGGTCCCCGCAAAGGGACGCGGGTGTTGGCAGTCTTTATCGGAAAGGGTGGACGACTGCGATGATGCACGATGACGATGGGTAAATGGGCGAGACCACTTAGCCGGTGCAGCCGAGAATAGCTTGGGTTTACGTAAACATCCGCGTGGTAGCCCCCTGCAACGCGCGCGCTTTCTTCGACGCGTCCGTCCGAGATGGCCATTATTGATGATTTCGCAACATTAAGCTGCAAGCATCGGATATAGTCATCGCCCCCCCCCTCCCCCTCTCCCAAGGAGCGGTGATCATATATCTCAACTCTGACATACATTGGCGCTCGTGCATAGCGCCCTATGCCGCTCCTTCATCCGCCTGCACCCGACCTTCGCTCAACCGATCTATCCTATACACATGCCTACAACTCGATAGTATCCAGAGTCCACCGGAGTAGCGGATCTGGATCGGGCGGGGTCGTGATACTGGTCGGGTCTGATGTCGTGGGTTTCCATGGGGCTCTACGGTGCCAGGACTGACGGCAGGACGGGCTGCTAGCTGCTCGCATACTTGTTGCTTTGTTCCGACAAGACGATGTACCATACCGCTTAGTCCCTGTAGGAGGGTACTCTGAGCTTGAAGCACGTCGAGACGAAGCCCTCGCCTCCGAAGAGGTGAGCTAAACGCTTGGAAGCGGGTCACAGCCTCACACTCAGCTGCACACCTTGATCCTACTCTCGCTCGGGTCGCTATTACCCCTGTCGAGCTACTTCCAGCTTCCGCCAAATTGCCATCTCCATATCATCGACTCGCACCGCCCATGGAATCTGCAGAACCTCTTCGGCTTAGATTTCGTGGTCAACGATGACGGTGAGGCGATTGGTGAAGGGAGAATATGGGTGTGGGGCGACGGCGAGGAGGGACATCTGACCGGAGTGAAGAAGTCTTGGGAGGCGCTGGAGTATGAGCCATCTGACAGCGGGTCAGACGGTGAGTCTGATGAGGACGACGAGGACGAAGACGAAGATACCGAGGGGGAAGATGACGAAGATGAAGGGGAAGATGAGGAGGGCGACGAGAATGAGGATGCAGATGATGATGGCGATGGACCGGCAAACGGTGCTCGACGGAAGAAACGGCGGAGAGGCAGTTCTGAGGGGACAAAGAAGAAGCGCCGGAAAGATGTGGATCCTGACAAGGTGGGTATTGTTGCTGCCTGCGTCGACCCCATTGCTCACATCAGCCCCGTCGGTTACCTCGCGCGATCAGGGAAGCTCATTACGACCGAGTACAGAAGTACTACGAGTCGGGAACGTCGTCCGGGATGGCGGTTGCGCAAGCGCTCTACCTACTAGCGACGGAGCTGGAGCGCGCAGATAACGATCTACTGTGGTTCGCCATTCTCGCAATCACGCACCAATACGTCTCGTCACGGATAGATCGGGATCGATACGAAGCCTTTCACGGTCTGTTCACGGACGAAGTCGCCCGTCTCAACGCCGAGCCGACGGGTGTGAAGCTGCCAAATCCCGACGATAGGAGTATAGCCCGCACAGAGGAGCTGCGATTCATGATGTTCCGGCACTGGAACCTGTATGACGCAATGCTGCATTCGGGCTATGTCGCTGGAAGGATGGGGATATGGCGCGAAAAGGGACGGAAGCGATTACAGGGACTGCTGGCGAAGATGGGGTGCGTGCGGATCCTGAACGCCTGATTGTGGGCGCTGATAACAGATTCTCGCTCCAGCAGTGCCAGCAGGCTTACGCGCACATGGACATGGACCTGAAGCGCAATCTGCCGGACAAGCTTGAATCGATCGCGCCAGAGTATGGACTCGTCGAACTGTCGTACCCTTCTTTCGCGCGCGCTTTCGGTTTCACTCTCGCTTCGCTATCTGCTGCTGACGCGGTCGAAGGATTGTCGGCTCTGCTAGAGGCCGCCCGAGGCGTCAGGCTTGAAGTCGAGAAAGAGGGAGGACGGAACGGCGGAGAGTGGTTTGGCGGGACCAGGGCTTGGACCGTGGGGCGAAATGGCGAGGAGGACAAGGAGAGTATCGAACCTCGTAAAGACGCGACTGAAAACGGGGACGAGGGCACGCAAGTGAAGAAGAAGGAAGAGTTGTGGCATGTCGCCAACTTCTGGATTGCATATGATGCGCTCGAGGAGTAAGCGCTACGGAAGCCCCGTGACGTGTGTTGCTCACAACAGTATCGCTCTACTTCGCAAGTCTCTGTCGCTCGCGATGACGCTTCACCGCTGCATCATACGGCAGGGCTCGTCGCTTCTGGAGAAAAGCACAATCAGGACATTACGCACATTCAAGTTCTGCGCGATCAAGGAAGGTCCTGACCTGCGCGTCTTCGCTCATCCCTCAACATTATCCCGTCTGGCATTATGGCTCGTAGATGCCTCGCGCGACCGCTGGGCAGAGAAGAACGCCAGGACGGGCAAAGCTGGCAAAGCGCTACCTTTTGTGGTGGCGTCTTTGAACGAAGACAAGGGGACATATCTCGTCGTCGGCGTGACGGGTGCGCCGGAGTTTGGCGATGTGCGCAAGAAGTGAGCTGAACGGTCTGCGTCTATGATAGAGCTAATGGCCAGCAAGTTCGGTCTGGCGTTCCAGCAGGCGGCAGAGGAGAGTGGAGCGGGGGCGAAGCATGATATGTTCGACACGTCCGTGGTGGAGGTTCGGCAGGAGGATCTCATGGCGTTTGTGGAGTGCTTGCAGTTGCAATCTTCGTAGCATTGTAGTCGTGTATCATTTTTCTGCATGTAGAGCCGCATGGTCGCACGCGTAAGATTCTCTGTCAGGTCCTCCAGGCGGTGTTGCTACGACGCCGCAAGCGTGGACAGATTGGCCTCGCGGACGAACCGCGGCGAGGCGCGACGGACAGCTGCATGCACGAGACTATTGACACGCGTGGGATGGAGGAAGCAAAGTGACGGGAAGTGAGTGAGAGAAGGGAGACACAGCATGTGAGTGCGTCGCTCAGCCCAGCGCCTCGGCATTGTGCTTTGCGGATGTCTCGGCGAGGGATACGAGATGGCGGTACTCTTCCATCCCGGCTGCCACGCACAGAGACTGGAACTTGCCGCCATCCACCTTGATGAGTTCGAGCGGGGAACCTTGCTGGACGAGGGTGCCCTTGTCTATGACGAGGATCTTGCTGCAAGGCATGATTGTCTGCGAGTCAGCGCAAGAGGTACACGACTCGGTCGATCGACCCACCCTGAGCCGGTGCGCGATGATCATGACCGTGGCGCCCTTGAACTCTTCATGCACAACTCGGCTGATCTCGGCATCGGTGGCCGAGTCGATGCTCGCTGTGGCCTCGTCAAGGATCAGCACCTTGTGCCTCTTGAGAAGCGCTCGTGCGAGTACGACGAGCTGCTTCTGGCCGGCCGACAGGCTACAAATGAGCAATGGCCCTCGACACAGGACACGGCGCCACCTACTTCTCGCCGCCCGACTTGATCTCGTAGTCGAGGTTAGCAAAGATGTTCCTTTGGCTTTCGTCTTCTTGCTCGACGACGGTCTCCTCGCTCTCGCTCGAGGTGCTTGACGCGGTCGAGGTTGCTCGCTTGAGGAGCTGAACTTGGTGCAGCGCGTCGTAGAGCTCGTCGTCAGTGAACTTGCCCTCGATGTCCAGGTTGAGTCGCAGCGAGCCAGACAGGAGGATGGGGTCTTGAGCGATGATGCCCAGCTTGGATCGGACGTGGCCGAGCGGGATCTCGCCGATATCTTTGATCAGCTCCGCTTTACCGACCGGGAAGCACGTCAGTACTGTACCCACCTCGGCCGTCAATGTCAATGTGCCCATGTGTGATGTCCACAAATGAGAAGAAGGCTTTGGCCAAGGTCGACTTTCCGCCTCCTGTCGCGCCGACAATTCCCACCCGCTGGCCGCCTTCGATTTCGAAAGACACGTCGTGCAGGATATCAGGTAGGTCGGGACCGTATCGCACCCTCAGTTCGTGCACCTTGATCGCACCCGCCGAAGGCCAATCTTGCGTGTCCGCCCCGGGTTCATGTATGTGTCCCGCATCGTCGTCGTTCAGTGTCTCGCCATCTTCCCGCGGAAGCAGCCGATATTCCGAGGTACGTTCCAGCGAGATACCCTTGAGATCGAACTCGCGAAGATTGATCAGCATCCAGTTGACATTCGACGAGATACCGTTCGCGAAAATCAGCATGAAGCCGGCGGAGGCGCCCGTGATGCCCGGCCGGGACAGGATGAGAAACAGCGCGGTCGATACAACGACGACGTCCAAGAGCTGCATGTTGACTTGAAAGGTCAGCCTCCGCTCGACCGGATAGCGGGAGGAGAACCTCACTGTAAAGCCATCGGGAAGTGTAGATTCTAGAGGCGGACGCGGTGAGTCTCATATTCAGCTCGCGCAGCAGCTCTGCACATCAGCTCTCTGCACGCTGGAGGGCTTGACTCTTCACTCGTGACAAAGATGGACTGAAGACCGAAAGCTCGAATGACTGCGGTGCCGGCAACCGTCTCGCCGTATATCGCGTTGATGGGGCCGGGCATGATCGACTCCAGCCGACGAAGCTGGCGGGCAGAGGAGCGATACCATTTGCCCTGAAAGTCAGTCGAAGGGTCGCCAGTTTCTAAGACGCCCGCTTCGGCAAATTCCCACTCACCGGCGTCCAGACTCCCGCCAGCAACGCGACGCACACCACCCCAAAAATCCATCCGCCAGTCACAGTGACTGAAACGTTATTCACGAGAACTGCCCATCAGACGGTCACGGCGATCTATGTTGGTCACGGAGAAACGCACTGTGTAAGAGAACTTCAGCCACTTCGCCAAACAGCTCGGAGCAGTCGATGGTGTCGTTCAAGTCCTTCCCAAATCGTTGCACGATCGACCCGGCGCGAGTCTGGGTGAAGAAGGTCATCTTGGCGCGGAGCAAGGACTCGAGCATCTGAGAATGTATCTGCGCGTCAACACCGCTGCGACGATTTGACTCGAATCCGGATCGCGTCAACTCACCTTCCTGGCAGCGTTGACGCCACCCCAGAAGCGTAACAAGCCGAATGCCGAGTCAATGAGGGTGGACCCTATAGCGAACTGGGCGACGTCAGCTCGTCGTCACGCCCGGATGAGAAAGTCATGGCACGGCGACTCACTCCCGCGTACAAGCCCACCCAGAACGTGGCAGTTTTCATGCTCAGACTAGCATTGTCGTCGGATGTCCATCCCCTGGCAGGTCAGCGTCCGCTCGACCGCCCGATGGCAATGGACAATGCTTACACCAGGGTCCGGCGCTCAGCCACGGGCAGGAGGACACTTGCGCAAAGCAGCAAAATGAGTGCCGTCCAGAAGAGGTTCTTGCCGTTGAAACGCTTCAGCTCCGTCCAGTGTTGCGCCGATACTGAGCCCTTCTGCCTGTTCTCCTCGATGAGCAGCTGTTTTGGCGTCTTCGGCACCGCCTCCTTGATCTGGAAGGCAGACTCGTCTCCCGCCTCCAGAGCTATCTTTTCCCCGATATCCAAATCTGCAGGCTCGGCAGCTGGCGCTGTCTCAGTCTTGAGGTGAGCCATGTGAGTCGAGTCGAGCAATTCGGCCCCGGTACCGCTCCAGACCGCCCGACCGTCGTTAAGGAAGACGGCGTGGCCGGCAAGAGGAGCGAGCGACTCGACGGCGTGCGAGGCGATGATGATTGTCCGGTTCTTCGTCAGTTCCGAGTTGAAGCAATGCTGTATGATGTGCTTGGATGTCTGGGCATCGACAGCCGAGATGACGTCGTCGAGCAGGAGCACCGAAGCGCGAGAGTACACGGCTCGAGCGAGCGAGACTCGAGCCTTTTGGCCACCAGAGAGGATCTTTCCCCTGAGGCTCAGTGAGGCTCAGTGCGATCAAGGACACGATGTGAAATGCAGCCGACGCACCTCTCGCCAATCTCGGTGAGGTCGGCGTCTTCGAGCAGGTCCAGATCGGGCAGGAGACCGACAGCCTCTTCTTCAGCATGATCATTGGTAAGACAGCGGTGAGCTCACGTAGATGACCGCACGGTAGCGCTCAAAGTCCATAGGCAAGCCGAACAAGATGTTTTCGCTGCAAGTCAACCGCACTCCGTCCGGACCCAGAACTAGCCTACCGGATGCTCTGGCTCTGCAGCCATGGGGTCTACAACGTCAGCAGGTCGTAGTGCCTGGGATGGCGATCTCGCTCACTTGGGGCACATATGCCACGCCGTCCTTCTTGATGGTCCAGTCCGGGACACTGGAGTCCGAGGGATCCATCATGTGAGACAACAAGTAGGAAATCTTGCCGTCGACCAGCCTTGCCTCGCCGAGCAGTGAGAGCAACAGCAGCGTCTTCCCACTGCCAAATCTCCCGGCAATGAGGGATATCTGACCCCGGGGGAACTCGATGTCGAGATCACAGAGCTGGAAAACTGGTTCCGCGGAAGACGATGAAGCATCATTCGCAGGGGCCGGGATGTGCCAGGTGACTGTTCCCCGAACGTAGATTTTGTCGGCTTCGGGGATAGGTTCACCATCGATCGCGGGTTCGTCGAGATACTCTACATCGAGAGCCCTGAGGAACGTGCCGATTCGCTTAGCGGACAGGATCTCTTGCAAGAATCTGGCCAACAATGTAGGCAGCTCCATCAATGCCGGTCGCAGCTCTGTGCGTCAGAGGCAGCTCAAGTCGGTCCGGGAGCACCCGAAGCACGCACCACCGAAAACGGCGATGGAAGTCTATCGTCAGCTGAAGATCGGAGTGATGCGGGAGGCACTCACGAAAGCGAGCGGAGCTGTCAGGGTCTTCTTCGCCACGAGAGTGTAGTGGGCAAAAGCAACCACGACAACCACCGTCGGAGCAGCTGAGCTAGCCATTAGGAATGGTACTGAGACCTGTGGTCCCTGTACTCACTATAGCAAGCCAGAAATCGCCCCCAACAGCCGGGCCTGAACCAACTTGCGGAACTCGCGTTCTCGCACCTCCTTGACCCGCTTGTACCAGAATCTCTCGGCTGCCATCATCTTAATCATCGAGATGGCCTGGATAGCTTCCTGCATGAGCGACAGTTTCTCGTCGCTGATGGCAAGTCGCTTTTCATATAGCTTGTACTGCAGCTTTGTCACCACGTATGCAGGAGGCAGAGTGATCGCCAGCGTTGCGAGACCATAAAATCCGGAGGTGCCTGGCATCAGCTCCCGCTTAGGTAACTATCGAGAAACCCACCGTGCAGTAGCCACACGAAGGAGCATCCCAAAAATAGCTCAAGTGCCAATCGGAAGAAGCGGACGAACACGAAGCCGATTTGAGCGAGGGCAGAGGTATCCGACGAAATGAGGTTGAGGATGTCGGCCTTGCTGTACACCTTCTTGTCTTTGCCCGTCTGAGCCGTCGGGGGCAATGCATACGCGTTGCGAGTGAGCACCTTGCTGTCGAGTCAGCGCGTATGGTCGGGGCTGTGATCGACCCTAGACGCACCTGTACAACAAGTATGATGCGAAGATGGTCAGTCGAGGTACCATGTACACCTGACTCCTGCAGTCTCAACGGATGAACTTTCTGTCACGCTCACAAGTTGGCCTGCTGGATGACAAGTATCGTGCTCGTGATGCGGGAGATGACCATCAGGACCGCCCACGATATGGCGGCTTGGTTGCTCGGGACGTTGTCCAGGACATACAAGACCTTGCTGTAGCAAAAGTGAGGGAGGTACCACAGCGGGCAAAGCACCAGCATGTACGTGAAAACTGGCCTCAGCACTGTCTCCCAGGCTCAAACCGAAACCACAGGAATACCAGCCTTTCAGCAAGACTCGCCATTCAGGCGACCAAACCGCCCAAAGCAGGCCCACGGTGGGACCAAGCCGACCCGACACGCCGCTTCCGGTGCTCAGATCGTACGAGTCCAAGATCACGTTCTGCGAACGAAGCCAGGCTTGCGGAGCCGGCAGGTCCGTGATGTCAACCTGTTCCATGGCGGACGTTCTCGAAATCATGGGCAACACGTACGTGAAGAGCAGGAAGCTCCAGATGCTGGCGGAGACTTCCTGATTGACGTTGGGCTGTCTGACACTGCCATCGTAGCCCGATTCTGCCAGCTTTGCGTCGACAGCCCGGCTGTAGAGGTTAGACAAGTCTTGGTGGAGCAGCGGGCCGAGAGGGATGCGCGAGCTGACAATTGTCAGGGCGAAGGCGATCCCCAAGGCGAGGTACTCTGTCCAGTGGATGATCGCCATGGAATGCACATCGAGGTACTGCCCGAGACTGACGAGATAACGTTGAACAAAGGAGACGGCTCCCAAAGCGCAGATATGCTGTGTGAGTGAGGCGTGGCGCGTGACGGTCTTGGTACAAGCGTAGCATGCCGAGATCAGAGCGAGATAAGTCGCAGCGAGAGTCTCAGCGACCAGACGGACGGTGTCCCATGCGTCAAGGTGGGTACGCCAAACGCAGTCCTGTGCGAAGTAGATGTGGACACCGAAATTGAAAAGCGAGAGCAACGGGACGAGTAGCTTGCTGATTTGAATCTGGGATGAGCGCGCCAACCCTCAAGGACTCGAACTCCAAAAACGGATCTGCCACTTACCGACCTCCAGAAGCCGGGCAGGTCTACGGGGTCGCCATCGCTCGAGAAGCCACTGTCGATATACTCGAGCAGGAGCTTATGGAAGAGCGCCTTGCGATTGGGTGCGTGGAACCCGCTAGCGAGCTGTATGTAGCCTTCGGACCTTGGCCATTTCTTTCGGAGCCACGGCAGGGTGGTCAGGAGGAAGGAGACGATGATGGGAGTGAGGAGGAAAATGTAAGAGGTCTTATGTGTGATCTCGAGCCATTTCGGCCCGGAGGTGTCAAGCATCATCTTGAACAGATATAAGATGGCAGAAGGAAGAGCGCCGCACGATCTGCGGCGGACAGTCCGCCTTTTGAGCGTCTTCGCGGCGGGCAGATGATCGACGCGCGCGACATGACGTCTGGTGAAAGGAGAGAGCAGTATAAAGGGTTGTACGACAAGGTCGGTCGGCGACCTCAAGGGGGGCCATCATGGCGATCTCTAACGTGTGCGAGCTTGGGCGGATCCTTTCATAGTCGTTCGTCTGTCGTCCGTCGGGCGAGATTGTCATGCCATCCTCGGCCTTGGGATGCCGGGTGGGCCGGATGTGTGCGAACGCCTTCATGATCATGACGAGCGACCCACCGATCGTCGTAACTCTGAGCTTTGACAAGTGATGTTTCACGCCATGGGTCACTCGCACGCGTAGGGTGACAGCGCCCGGCCGGCGCGGTGGGTGTGTCATCTGCGTACGGGACTGCCCAGAAAGATCAGGACATCGCGAGGACGGATAGGGTCACGTGCGAATGCCGCTTTATTTCA
This sequence comes from Papiliotrema terrestris, assembly GCA_019857685.1. Taxonomy (NCBI): domain Eukaryota; kingdom Fungi; phylum Basidiomycota; class Tremellomycetes; order Tremellales; family Rhynchogastremaceae; genus Papiliotrema; species Papiliotrema terrestris. Next base: position 20,542 of record JAHXHD010000610.1, read on the forward strand.
GTGACCACGACGATTGATCGTTATCTCGAGATCACGTGATAAACGGAATTATCAGCGGCGATATGGGTGTGTGTTTGGATCTCGTTGACCGATCAGTGATCGACCGACGCAGGCCGGCCCACCCTCGCTCACATATATATAACACATAGCCCAAGATTCGCATCTGCCTTCACACTTCACGACCAACAACCAGAGCAATCACCACACTTACTCACCCCGTTTCTTGTTAATCACACACCACACACCACACAGTCACAATGGCCCGAACCAAGCAGACCGCCCGAAAGTCCACCGGAGGAAAGGCCCCGCGAAAGCAGAGTGAGCATGCTGAGTCACCCTGCATTCAGCGCAAAGCTCACGCGCAGTCGCCACCAAGGCCGCCCGAAAGACCGCATCCAAGACCGCCGGTGCCGCCACCGGTGGTGTCAAGAAGCCGCACAGGTACAGGCCCGGTACCGTCGCCCTTCGAGAGATCAGGCGATACCAGAAGTGAGCCCGCCGTCGTCAACACGCTGGGTCCCAAGCTGACGACAGGTCGACTGAGCTCCTCATCCGAAAGCTTCCCTTCCAGCGACTCGTCCGAGAAATCGCCCAGGACTTCAAGACCGACCTCCGATTCCAGTCGTCGGCCGTGATGGCCCTGCAGGAGGCTTCCGAGGCCTACCTCGTCTCCCTGTTCGAGGACACCAATTTGGCTGCCATCCACGCCAAGCGAGTCACCATCCAGCCCAAGGACCTGCAACTCGCCCGACGACTCCGAGGAGAGCGATCGTAGGCGGCACGCCCAGCATATGTGAGGGGAAGAGGCGAAGCGAGGGGACGACCGTTTTTATATTTTACCTTTTTTGTTTTTCGCTGCTTCTTGTTTTGCCAGTAGGGTCGAGCCATTATTCATGCCATGCATCGAGCTCCCCGCATACTCTGCTCTGCTTCGAGTGTCGGACGTGTCAGACATGGTTGGTACATAGTGTGATCCAGGCGCGCCTTCCCCGATGGCGGACGGGACCGCTTCAGACTGGAGCCCGTCAAAACATGAAAGGTTGACGTCATCTTTACCTTGCGCGGATCGATTTGTTGACGATTGACTTTGGGCATCCACACCATCTGACCGTCTACGCTGCTCTTAGAGCGATCGAAGTCAAATCACCATGCCCCCGAAGGACTCCAGACTTGATGACATTGCGCCGACAGCGGTGCTACCGCTGCAGGACTGGCTGAAATTGCTCTCGAGCCGAGGCGTGGACATGCGAGTCGCCATGAGCCTCGCGGCAAAAATGTACGTTTACATTTCGTTCTCGCGACGCACAGTTCAGATTGCGTTGACAGCAGGTACAACAGCCACAATACTAAGGAGCGGTTAGAGACACTTGGTGCACAGAAGCTCAAGACGGTCGTACCGGACAAAGAGGCCAGGCGGTCGGTGGTCAACGCCGTCAAGGGGATCTCGACCGGTCCGGTAAGCCGTGTGACCTATGCGCCAGGCAACGTTCCTGGGTGGAGCTGATATTCCAGGCCAGGTCGAAGAAGCGCGGAAGGGACTCGGACTTGATGGAACCGCTCAAGGAGCAGGCGGAGGAGGTGCCCGACTCGCTCGAGTTCCACCCGATCACCAACCCCGAGGTGAGTGCGATGAAACCCTCTTATGCGCAGGAAGGGTTGCCTACGTCGCCTTGCTGGTCATGACGGAGCAACAATCTGCGCAGTGCTGATCACAGGAGCTCATCCCCATCACCGTCACAGTCAACCGCGCCCCCGTCAAGACAGCCTGGGTATACACCGTCGCCCTGCGCATGGGCTTTGACGCCCAAGAGGCTCTTTCCCTCGCGCACGCCTACGTCCACCTCTCGAGCCTCAAGCATGCGCTCATGCTTGGAAATATCCTCAATGCGCAGGAAACGAAAGAGGCAGAGCAGGAGCTGGCGGAGTTGCCGGATGACGAGACCCATTCGAAGTGGAAGGGGAAAGGGAAGGAGAAAAATGGGATACCAGGTGTCGTGGGGAGTTCGCAGCCATGGGTGGGCATTCTAAAAGCGAGGTGAGCCCGGAGGTGGACTCTGAGGCCTATTCATTCTGACGGCAGAATGTGAGTGCACTCATAAGGGAGAGGACGGACTCTCATGGCAGACCGGTCATCGAGCGACCTGATGGGACATGGCGGGCGCTTCAGCAAGGGCTTCCTGTGCAGCCCTCTGCGGTACGTTGACGCGATGCGCTCACAGCTCGCGAACGGTCCGGATGATATTGCAGGCATATCTGTACATCACTCGTGCATTCAAGGACTACACCCCACACGTCATGGGCGCTCTAAAGCTCCTGGCTGCGAGCTACTCGGTCGACGAGCTCAACAAGCTAGGTATGCACATGTATGTGAGTACAAAGTCCACCATCCGCCACCGTTATCGCTGTCGCTCACCCAAGAACGCCTTCAAGCCAGACACCGTCGAATGGGGCCAGCGGGCCACGCTCGAATGCGTCAAGATCCTCGACCAGCTCAAAGCGCCGTTGGCGAGCGAAGCAGACGAAGTCGAAGCGTTGGCGCAGGCCGAAGCAGCTGTAGCGGAGCAAGACAACGCGGAAAGCCTGAGCAAGCCGGTCAGAACGGTCATCCCCCCCGACGGGCCAGATGCACCAGACGACCTATCCGACCTCAGCGACGCACCGCCATCACTAAAGGATGAGGCTGCCGAACCTAAAGCGGAGATTGGCGACGTGGACGGGCCGCCAGCGAAGAAGCAGATGACGCTCGAGGAGTATGAGGCGATGTTGGATGCGGAGGATGCCGAAGGGGGTTTCTTGGAAGCGGGAAATATCGTCTAGGCGACGATCAGCACATGTTGCATGCCATATTCGTAGTATAATGATAGTTGTACAGAAGATGTATGAAGCGGAACGAGCCGAACATGCAATAGATGAGCGCACTGCCCGAGAGCAGGTGGTATGCGCGGGCAAGACGGTCAGAATGCTTCATCGAATCGATCTTCCGCGAGAAGAGAAGGAGCTGGGGGGACGACGCGCCGGTGGCTTTGCTCGAAGAGCTGGGCGCATCATCGGTAACCCAGCTTGCGGTGAAAAGGATGTGAGGGTGGATGGAGGGTGGTATGCAGGTGAGATCGCTGGAATGTGAAAGGTTAGCCCAGATCGTCTCTCCTCTTCCCTGTCGCAAGCTTTGCGGTCGGCCTCATCAGCTCGATGTCTCCCGCCATGTCGCAATCTTCGATGACAACACTTTGATCATAGGCGACATGCGCGTGGGTCAGCGCTTACGTACAACATGCATGACTGCTAAGCAGACAGCTTCACCATCTTCGCGGGCCTTGTCCTTCGCGTAAGAAGACAGCAAGGTCGGGCCGTATATCCGTTCCGACCACAGCGGCCACCTGGCATGAGTATGACAACACCGCCACCCAATTGCTGGCACTCACCGCGGCAGCCAGCTCCTTCCCCCCTCCATCCCACTGCTTGTCCAAGATCGGCTTCAACACCTCTCCAACAAGCCTGTTTAGGATTTCCCCCACATCCCGTCCCGCCTCCCGCTTCCACAACAATAGGTTCTTGACGAGCTTCAGTCTGCGACGGACATATCGACCCAACGCGATCCGCGAGTTCGGGTCAAAGGCCGGAGGGGCGACCGCACCCGGTGCTGCTGATGCGCTGATCTGCACCGCCAGGTCTGACACGTGCTGTCGGAAAACGCCGAGGATCGCCTTGAGCAGGTCGGCGTATTTGCGACTATCTTTCCCTGTGAGATCGCTGATGACCTCCGCGAGGTCGATCGCTTTTCGCGTCTGCGGTGTCGAGTACGGATCGTATGCGCCTGATTCGAACGATTTGATCAGCAGGGGCAGGACCGCTTTGGACACCATGTCCGTGACGAGATCGCCGTCGGGTCCCAATGGCGGCTCATCGTCGGTATCCATGTCATCGTCATCGTCGACGTCTAACCCCTTCCCATTCGTTTCGAGTCGTGGCCGCGAATATGCGTGCAGGGAATGGAACCACGCAAATGATTCCAAAGGCGTCAACGACTGCTGTCAGCGCTCATGTCGATACGACAGATCAGGCACTTACACGCAACGGTTCCCATCCAATCATCTCGCCCCTCGCGTAGAATTCCCACGCTTGGACCATTGCCAGACCTCCAAAGGCGTTGACATACTCCTCCGAGTAGCTCTTGCGCCAATCCCCGAATCTCACCGCCAGTCCTTTGTCCGGATCGCGGAAGTCTTCCGCCCTTACGTCGTCCAGCAGACCTTCCACTCGTTTGCCCAGCTCCCGATGTGCATAAGCGTAGTCCTGCGCGTCGCCGTCCGCCAGCGTCGAGTCCGTCGAGTATCCCTCCTCGTCGCACGCTTTTGCTTGTCGTGCGCGTCGTTTCGCACGTCGCGCGCCCCGTTCGGATCTTCTTATACGTCGGCCGGACGAGCTCGGTCCAGCGTCCGCAGTGAGCGACCTGCCGAGGTCATCCACCCCTGCTTCTGCCGGTGCCGGTGCGCCGAAGAAGAGCGACAGGTCGTCCTCGTCATCGGCCGCTCTTCTTCGGCTCGACATATCCGCCCGCTCTTTGAGGTGATGCATCGCATCCGCCTCGATTTCTTCCAGCTTCGGCACCTGCGGTCAACTTTGCACACAACGTCGGAAGGCCTGTGAATCTACCTTTTCTTCCAGGAACCCTCCCAGCTGTTCCACCCAGCCGCGGAACCCTTCGACCCATTCGCGTTTCCCCTCCACACGCTCGACCTCTCGGCGCAGGTCCTTCTCCTGCTCTTCGAGCAGAGACAGATCCCTAACAGCGATCTCCAGATTATGTTCCGACTGCACGTGCGAGCCTTTGATATCTGCCAAAGCTTTCGCAAGGCGTGCGGATGCTCCAGATATTGTAGGTAGAGGTCGGGCAATAGGGACTGTTTGTCAGCTTGCAGCGCAGGAAACTTCATGGCGTCCTCACTCGGAGCTGCTGCGTAGGTCTGCTTCGGCTGCTTCGCGATAGGTTTCTCCGCTTCCCAAGTCCCGCCACGCCGCACTTGCGCCTCCTCCCATTCTCGCGTCTCTTCGTCATCTTCAGCGTCTGCCTCGCTGCTCGTCAGCTCAATTCTGTACCGAAAGTATGCAACTGACCGATCCGCAATCATCTCCCCGATTTCGCCCTGCAGCCTCCTCGCCGCGGTCTTGTTCGCCTTCTTGCCCAAGAACAGACGCTCGTTCGCTTCAGTGTAGTCTGCCATGTCTGCCATCAGCTGAAAATCACAGTCAGCTTTGCTCAGACCAACCTTCGTCGCCGTCTTCGCCTTCATCTTCCTCCCGCATCAACCGACTTTCGGGATGCGGACCTTTATCCCCTTCCCAGACAGCCACCTGCCCATCACCCAGCGCAATATAATCTTCCCCGTCCAATCCCCGCTTTTTCATCTGCGCCGCAGCGAGCCGTTTCGCCTTGGCAGAGGCAACAGCCACCGCATCTGGTATGCCCGCGGTCGAGTCCTCGACCAGGATACTCCCATACTTCGCCTGAGCGACTTTCGACAGGCCCGTCCCGTTCTCGTCTTCCTGCTCGCCATCCTGGTCCTCAACCTTCGGCGCACGCGACGGCGTGGACGCCTTCAGCTGCGATAAATAGTCCTGCGAGTAGATCGACGACGAAGACGCTGCTGGCTGAATATCGCTGGTCGATGACGGCGTCGATGGGAGTTTTATCGATTGGGACAGTAGTGATTTCTTCGGCTTGAACGGCGTCGCACCTCCTTCTTCCGCCTCCCCACCACCGAAAGAAAGGCGCACACCCTTGCTCAAGCCCTTCTTCTCCTTGTTGCGAGCTTTCTTCCGCTCCATGACGCTCCCACCGGTCCCAAAGTCATCATCGTTGTCCATTGACATGCTCACGTCTGACTCGGGGGTGTCTGCGCTGACGACGCTTTTGGCGAGCGGCGAGCCGGTACTGGAAGATGGCTCATCTTCCACCTCTCGCGCTCTGAGGTATGGGCGCGACTTGGCCCTTTTGATGAACATGCTGCGTGAGGTGATAGGTAGGTAGGAGACGAAATCAACAGTTGAATGTGGCCTGGACCTGATGGTGAGCCGGATGACGGAATCAGATCTCGCCGAGGTGGCAAACGGTCGCCCTCGTCGCCAGGTTCAAGTGTGGCTTTACGCTCCGCTCGGGGCGATTGCAGCGCTCATTCTGGTCCCCGCGAAGCCTATGTACATGCAAGCTTGCATTCTCCGACGACAACGATACTACCTAGAACTCGTCGTCGTCCACTGCTATCGCATCTGGGTTGGCCGCCGCCACCGTATCGTCTTCTGCCCCATTCGCGACTTCCACCTCCGCCGACCCCGCACCAGCGTTCGCGGGCTTTATTGTGCTCGCCACGAAAGCGGGCGCTGCGCCGCCCTTGCCCATATTCCTCTCCATCGCCGCCATCGGGTCCGCAGCCTCCTTTGCTGCAGCCGCCGCAGCAGCCGTGGGCTTCTCGCCTCCCTTGGCAGCAGCCGCCGCTTGAGCAGCGACGAAAGACGCCTCGGTATTGTACGAGGCCTGCACAGCTCGCTTGATCCGCAACATCTCTCGGAACGTGTCCTCCGATCCGGTTTCGACTGATATCAGTACGGTTTCTGCGTTCAACATAACACTCCAACACTTACTCTCGAAAGTGTTCCACTCTTTCCAGAAGTCGGGCATGATCCTCGGGTCGCAGAATTGACTTGCGTGGGCGTAGATCGCCCGGGCACGGTCGATCTCGCCCAGCTTGCGCTCCATCTGTGCGAACCGGCGACACATCTCTGCGGTCTCCTTGTCCGGCAAAGACTCCAACGCCCGCTCGTAGATCGGTCGCGTGGCCGGCAAACCAAAGTTGGCCGTCGCTTTCGCGATGTAAATCGTGAACATTTCGAACTTGTCCGAGTCCTGCACGGTCGATGCGGCGCGGTCGTAGATGCCCATCGCGCGCTTGGCCAGACCGTGTTCCTCCTCCAGCTTGGCGTACATGAGGTAAAGGGGCTTGCAGAACTTTGCTGGGCAGTTCTCCAGAGCCTGCTCGAACAGATCCCGCGTGCGCTCGAGCTTCTTGCCGCCGTATCGCTTGACAAATTTGGACAAATAGATGTTCCAGATCTCGAAGGCAATCGGGAAGTTGAACAGCTCAATGCCCCGCTCGTAAATCTATCATGAGCTCTGTATTCGCTTCCAATTCGATTTCTAACCCACCTTGAACGACTCCTCGAAGTACTTGTTCTCCTCCAGGAATGCCGCATAGTTGACGATGACTTGTGCGTTTGCAATCTTAAGCTCCATAATCTTGTCGTACACCGCTTTGGTCGACTCAACGGAGCCTATTGACTCCTCCAAATCCGAGTAGAACGACCACAGCTTCAGCGATTTGAATAGACGTTGCTGCGGCGGCAGACTCTGGTTCTGTCAGCTAGTGACCGGCTTGAAGGAATACCGCTCACGTCGTTGTAGAAGTCGATCTTCGTGTTCTTCGGCACCGTAGTAGCCCTCTGCATGAGGCGGACTGCTTCTTCGTAGTTCCTGCGGGTCAACGCAAGGCTCAAAAGGTGACACTGCAAGACCCACTCATTCCGCAGCTCCATCTCGGCCCACTCGCACCAAACCTCCGCAAGCTCGTCGACCGACTTGAACGGTACCTTCGTAGCCTTCTCCAGGATTTTTCGCGCCTGAGCCAAGTCTGGCTCGCTCCGGCTCTCACCCGTTTCCGGATCTTTCGACCCGCCCTCCTCGTAGAACTTGGCAAAGTTGACGTAGAGCGGGTACAGCGGACCGGTGGCTTTCCTCGGATTGATCGTCTCCAAAGCCTTCAGATACGTCTCCACAACCTTCTCATCGTTGTCTCCCCACAGCGCCACCCTCTTCTCCCATTCGACCACTTCATTCGGATTACGCCGTAACAGTACCTCGTTGACGAGGAACGGCCGTCGGTCCATCAACTCCTCGAAGTCCTTCATCCGCTTATCGAGATCCGCCTCGGTCTCCTCGGCATCAAAGTCCTCGTCTTCCAGATTCTCCTCGTCCGCCAGCGCGTCCATCAGCGTCGAGATCATCGTCTCGGAGAACTCGGCGTACGCGTCGAAGATCTGCGTGAAATCCCGAATCGTCACGACGGCGGCGAGACCACGTTCAAAGGTTGCTGAGGCACGCTCGAATTCAGCCCGCTTGATCCAGTACGTGGCAAGTCCGGTCCACAGTCGCCCCGCTTGGTCCTTGTACTGCTGCAGACCGTCCCGCTCAACGATGCCTTCCACGTCCAGTCGCCGCGGGTTCGATGGGTCGGTGTCCTCGTCGTTGACTTTGACGAGCGGAGCGACAGTTTTGCCCTTGGCAACAGACGATGGAGGCTTGACGGCGTTCTGCGCATCTTTGGCCATCGGTGCCGGTGGTCCAGCGATTCTCATCAACCGCCCTTCGACCGTTGCCGGCTCAATGCCGGATGCCGTTTCCGTCGAATCACCATTTTGCCCCTCCGTGCCTGCTTCGGCGCCGTTCTCGCCCAGAGACTCCCGCAACGCCAGCGTCTCCTCTTCGCTCATGCCAACGTCCTCCGCATACTTCTCCACCAGCTCCAAAAAGTCCACAAATAGCTGGTACGGCGATTTGCCCTCCTCCGCTGTGTACTCGTTGTTGGCAGCCAGACGAGCAATGAGCAAGAGGTACTTGGCGGCAGTAAGAGGCTGAGGGGGCTCAGCATCGAGCAAGTAGCCGATATGTCGTTCCGTCAGGGACGTATCAACCTGGAAGTCAGCTTCGCCTCCACGGAGTGCGCCGGACCGACCTTCAAGAACCGTCTCCAGACACGCTCGCCTGCTTCTCCTCCGACAATCTCCGCCCACCGGAGATACAGACCCCATATCCGTCCATGCAAACTCGGCGGCAGCGTCCTGAGCGCACGGTCGAACGTCTTCCGGGCATATCCGCCGACCTTGAACGGCGCGGGGCATTGCGGGTGCAACAACGCCGAGAGGTGGATCAACCACGGAACCGGCAAATGGCTCAACCACCCAATCATCCTCTCCCCCGTCGCGAACAGGCTCTTCCACTCCTCGTATCCCACAATGGGGTTCAGTCCGCCTTTCCACTCGTGCGCATCCTCCACTCCATCCAGCATCTCCTTCACATTCGTCTTGTACGCCGCTCCCCTTTTAGCCTGGTGCGCCCTGGCTTTCTTCGCATCCTCCGTCAGCTCGCCGAGGACGTATGCCTGGCGTGTCGCGATATACGACTTCCACAGCTTGAAGCTCGTCGGAAAGATGGCGAGGGCGCGCTCGTATATGCAGACGAGCTGTTGTAGGCCTTCGCGAGCCACGGGGGAAGCGAGCGGCCCGAGGAGCGTGTCTTCAGGCGACGATGACGCCGGGGGAAGAGCCTTTTCGATCCGGTCTTTGATCTGGGAGATGTATGATAGCCATGATCGAAGGTTCTCGGGGTTGTGCAGAAGATCCTCTTCTGTCGCGAGGTCCGCGACGGAAAGGAGGTGGGAGTGAGTGAGAGGAGTCGGGATGGGGTAGGTGATGGGGAAACGAGAAGAGAGCTCGGTGATAAGGTCGGCGGACATGATAGCGAGCTACCGGGCGAATGACCGTTGCTCTTCCGCCTTTTTCGTGGATGTAAGAGATGGAAAGATGGAGATGGGCAGAGGCATTCTGCTGAGCCCAGCGAGAAGGGAGCTGTGGCCGTAGGTTAAAGAGGGGGCACCTTTAAACTTACGTTTCACCATCCACTTCCCCCTGCTGGTCGACCTCTTTGTTGAGCTGAACCGCAATCACTGCCTTGGAACTCACAGCGCAGCCTGTTTGCATAACGGCCCTCCCATATAGGTCGCGTGGCGGAGAGGAAGAATGCAGGGAACTCTGAATCGATGCCACCGCTAATCTACATCCCATGCCCGAAATGCCCGTAGTCTCATCGCGCTATAAGAAGTTGGCCCACTGCCTCACGCGATCGCCATTTATACTCGTCATCATGAGACAGCCTCATGCAACCAATACGATGTCCCGCCTTGGCTTTACTCCGGTCTTGCACGGCGTCGCCACATTGGTCTGACCATTTGGATGCCTCTCATTTACAACGTGATCTGGCTCTCTACCATGATTATATGGCTCCTGCAGATCACCCTCTGGCTGCCAGCATTACCAAGCTGATACAGAACGAGTCGAAGGTGCGCGCGCTGGAGCTATTGCTGAAGGTGGGCCAGCCCTTCCCGGACGGGTTAGACTAAGCGGTGTATAAGGGGGATATGGGCAGCGACCGTTGATGGGCTGCAAGTCTGGGCGGGACGCGCGGGGAGACTTCACCACGTTGCGCTCTTTTGTGGCGGAGAAGGAGATCAAACTGTTGAAGGTGCACGGAGCGGCAGGGATGACCGCGGAAAGGGTAGTGGGGTGCGTGATGAACCTTGTCAGGTGCAAGGTCTGTGCGGGGCGGATGGTCCGGCTGGTACTGAAGTCGCTCGAGACGATGAACCGCAGCCGATGGAGGATGGATGCTGGGAAGAGCGCGTTGGAACGAGCGTGGGGTGTACGCAATTGCGAGGCGGCAGCTGATCCCAGCCGACCCGACGCGTGCACAAACGAGCATGAACGCTACCTCGACTGGATGATCAGCGGCTTGGGGACGGTCATACGAGTAAGGGACCAGGACGGATAGCCGGGGCTCAAGATCGATATGTTTCGAGGTGTCCCCCGAGTCGTTCAAAGGCTCGAAGGCAAGACATCCGGCACCCGTCGCATCGTGAGGAACAGCCATCACCTGCTAGGAAACGGTCACCGGCAAAACAGATACCTCCGCCAGATGCTGCTAGCTGAGTCTCAAATCGGCCATCAGGATGATGAAAACATCGAGTCATAGTCAGTAGGTACCGTTCCCTGCATTAGAACGTCGATGAGATAACTTGAAGGCATAACAGCTCGTCAGACAATTCGACACAGTTGAGAACGACATGTTGCATCGTTCTCCATTCCCCCTGCGTCGGGCAAGTTGAGTTCCCCTCGCCGTCGACCGCTCGCTCCCCGATTAGCCCCCCTACAGGCGTAATACGCTCCCTGTCGCAAACCTCCTCCGCTCCAACCCACCTCGGGCTTCTCGAGATCCGCCCTTTCCGATGTTAAAGATGCCAGCTCAAGATCTCCTCTCCCCGCGCCATCGGGCACCAACCTGTCTCCTTCGCACATCCACTTCTGGCTTCTCACCTGCGTGCCGAGTCCGGATGACGGCAGACTCGAGAGATCGGAGCGTCTGACTGCGAATCGACGCAAGAGTCAAAGAATTGTCGGATTTGAGATCTCGTAACGGCGATCGGTCGACACCCCAGAAGGTCAAAGAGGCGAAAGACCAAAGGCCGACCAATAAGCCAATCGTTAATTTCGACGAGACAAGCCATCGTCGCCCTTCCACCAGCGACGCTTCCGTATCCCCCCTCGTACCTAGTATACACTATTATTACAACCAGTCCGCAGATCCGAAGCCATATCGTTCTGTAATGTTGGTGCTGTTCGTGTTGAGACAGACACGCGTCCCGCCGGATCAAAAATCGTCCAGGTCGGGTTTGGGCAAACTTGCGCCGTGTGGAGAGTTATGGAAAGTCGGTCCCGCGTATTTGATCTTGGCGTGCGCGGGCGTCGATATGGGCGGCATGGGGATGATGCCGGGCGCAGCGGGCGGTGTGGGGACGTATGAGGAAGGGACAGGTCCCTTGGCGATCCGCGGGAATTCTTGGTGCAGGATCGGCAGTTGATGCGCGGGTGCCATGTTGCCAGGGAGCTTGGCGGGTGTCTGCGGCGCGCGATATACGTTGAAGCCGGTGTGAAATGGCTGCGTGTGGTCGAACGCTGAAACGGGAACGTTGTTGTCGAGCGATAGTCGGCGGGCGGGCGCCGGACGCGCGACGAGCGGGGACGGAGGCATGGCGGACGGCGGATGTGGGGAGATGACCGAGGTGTTGGGACGCGAGCGGTTTCTGCGGTCTGGCAGGCCGGCGCGACCCGGCGACGAGTTAAAGTTCGAGCTTGAATTGGACTGAGGAGTGGATTTGGTGGATCGACGGGGTGAGTCGGTAGTGCTGGTGGATGACTGGAGCTTCTGCTGCCACTGTGTGTGTAAGCTCGCTGTTGAGGACGTTGTTCAGCGAGGCTCACGGTCAAAGCCTGGTTCGCCGATGGCCCAGGAACTTGAGGCATCTCCCACACCAGACTATCGTCCTCGTCGGCCAGGGCATTGCCCTTCTTTCCCTTTCCTCTTCCCTTGCCGTTGGTACTCCCAGCGCCAGCCTGATCCAATGGACCAGAGCGCGACGGGCCGAATAGGCGCTCAGAAGGCAGACTTTGGCTCAGCGATGCCGTCTCGAACGCCTCGTCGGATGAATCCTGCCTGACTGGCTCGACGATGGCCTTGCCGCGGCCTTGTCGCCGACCTTCACCCTTGGGTCGTGTTGCCGACAATGTGGAGGGAGGCGTAGTGACGATCGGCGACGAAGTCGATGCGGAGAGGACGGAAGGGTCATCTGGCTTGGCTTTGGTTTTGCGCTGCGGTCGTTTTCGTTTCGATTCGCTCTCCGAGTTGGCATCCCTGTCTTGCTTTCCGTTGGTAAGCTCCGTGCTCTTGTCACGTCGGCCACCTGGTTGTTTCGGTTCGGGTTCGGTCTCCACGGCATCCGGTCGTGTCCGCGGCACACGGCCCTTCTTCTCCTGCTTCTTGCCATCGCCAGCCCCGCTCCGCTCGATGTCCGCTCTTGTGATCGGCAAGATCCCCTTTCCGGCCTTGTCCAGTGGTTCATTGTCAACGCCGTCCACAACAGGCGGGGAGGTAATTCCAAGCAAGTCGAACAAAGAATCGTTGCCCTCATCTTCTACGCCCTCCCCTTCTGCATCAATCTCCCCCGCTCCGGGATCGTCCTCGACCCTCTTTCCCTTCGCCCTCCTGCTCTGCGGACCTGCCGCTCTCCTTTGCCTGCCGCCCCCCTTCTTTGATAGCGGCGTGTTTGGCTGACTGCCCGTCGCGACCGTATCCACCATAGGATTGTTTACTGGTTCGTACGTCTCTGATACAGAGCTCCGATTAGAGCGATTCCTGCTTGTTGTGCGGGATACTGTCAGGGGAGAGCGCTTCGAGGTGGGCGATGAGATGGCCGGACTCTGTCCAATGGCCTGATGCGGATGTCTGGGTTGATGATGTTGGTGATGTTGACGGACGATGATAGACGTCATACTGTGTATAAGCACTCAAAATGCGGTGGATGAAAGGTACGAGTCGGGTTTCGGTGGTGCTAACACCTGGACAGCAGGGGCAGGTTGAATGCGTGGTGGCTGGCGGAAAGGCTCGGAGGGGAAATGGAGGAAGAAAGGATTGCTCACTCCACGACGCGTATGCGTGTTGACGTCCTCGACAGGGGCCAATATCCCAGAAACGGTTATATGCGAAGAGATGCAGAGGACGGTTGCAATTATGTTGGAGCGAACAACACAGAGCTGCCGTGTGTTGTACGTGCGTGGTACGTGAGAGGTTGTCGTTCAACACAGCCAGGTGTGGGTTACGAGTGTACCTCCAAGAAGGTCGCTGGCTGTGAGTGCAGCTGTGATGTGGGTGCTGGAGGGGATGTGTTGAGTGAAATGAGCCGAGAAGAGGTGGTGAGTTGATGCGTCGGAATGTAAGACGAGATGCTTGTTCGTTGATGGCCAGACTTGACTCCGGCCCACCGTGGAGCAGCCTGACACGCGTCGAGATCGCCGGTCGCCCCCGCCGCTCGCCACCCTGCAATGTGTGTCAGGCTCGTGTCCTGATTCCAAAAGTCCGTGAAGTGTGATGAATGTGTTGTACGGTGCATACCATACAGTCATTTTGATCGAGCCCTTAGCAGCCACAGGCACCCCGCATCACCATGCGCCGATGACCTTTTGGTAAATCCCAAAAGGACGAGCTTCTTGGGTAGTACTGATGCGTAGATGATGATTAGGTCAATACGACTTAGGCTGCAGCCCGCCTGCGTCGGGCGGCAACTCTTTCTTCCTCCCGTCGCTTCGCGTCGTCTCGGGTCTTCCACCTCTCATGCGCTCAAAGTCGATACCGAGGACACCGATGACGGGGTCAAGGATGCCGACGATGTGAGAATGTCTGCTCGAGGGGAGCTATGGGGGAACGCATACGGCGCTGGCCCATCACGGTTACCCTACACGCCTTATACGACCAACGCATCTCGATCGGCCGAAGAGGTCCCACGACCAAAGGCGAAGCAGAGGGCCATCGAACGTGTTCGTCAAAAACTGGGCTCGGGGGAAAGTACACCGGCCGGGATCGACCGGCTGTTGCGGGATGCTCCCATGTCGAGCAATCTCGTGCTGCTGGGGCGGATGGACGTCGAAGCGTTATTGGGCGATCTGCTGGATCAGGGCGAGCCTTTACTCGCCGCTCGCTTACTCTTATTCTTCGTTGAAGGCAAGCTCAAGGGGGATCTCATACAAGGATCGTTCTTCAAAGAGAGGCTCATAGCCAAGATCATACGATCTGCGACCCTGCCACCATACTACAACCCCTCGGATCCAAACGGCCCTACACGATTGCACCCCCGAGGTCGCGCCGACATCGACGTGATATTACCCCTCATGAACGCTCTGGCGAAGACGCGGCACGCAAGGGAGGAAAGGAGCTACAAGTATCTGCTAGAACGGCTTTGCGCGGAGGGGTTGTACGACACGGCAGCCAAGGTGTATGTCGAATTGGTGGAGGAGTGGGTGACGGAGGGTCGAGTCGCACAGGGCGCGGATTTGGAGAGTTTCTACGAAGGCGGAGGACCTCCACGAAAGGGCAAAGAGGAGTGGGAGTTGCGGTCCAACCTGTACAAGACCTGGTGGAAGGGGATCCGGACCTGGGCCCTTCCCGGAGAGGTCTTGTCGCCGCATGACAGGCTGGACCTGTGGCATCCTCGAAAGCTCAAGCTACCGGAACGATTACGCAGGTTCCCTTACCCGGTTCCTTCTTCGCCACCATCAGTCGCGCCTCATCCGACGTTGCAGAACTTGGCGATCATTCTCGATCACCTCGAGCTCGACCCGGACGCGACTGGCCTCGAACCCTTTCAACGGTCCATGCGGGCATGTGCTATCCTTTCGAGCACGATTCTCTCCCGCACATTACCGTACCTACCTTCGAGACTGCTGCGGGAGGTTTTGCTTCAGACGCCATACGACCCGCCCGTGTATCCTGAGGGATTCCAAGTGCCCGAAAATGGATCGGACGACTGGGCGTACACAGCCTATACCCACATTCACCTCGCCATCCGCTCCGTTCTGCTCTCACCCCCGACTGCTCCATCGCTTTTCAAATACATGGTCGCGTATGACGAGGCGAAAACTACCGGCTCACCCCTACCCGAATTGCCGGAACAGTACCGATACCGCACCGCCCCACTCAACTTTGCCTCATGCGTGTGTCTGGTTGTGTACGGTTTGCGCAAGCTGCAAAACGCCGATTCGGTCCGGTACATTGTCAAGTACGCGCAGGAGGCCTGGGGAGCTTCGCGCCTGCCATACTTATATAACGTCCTTTTGCGAGGGACATCTGTAGTCAAGGAGGACACAGTCGCCGCACAGACCGAGGGGATCCTCTTCGGAGACACACAGATTGGCCGGGACGCACCACCCCTTTCGCCTGTACGCGCGCCCAGGCGGCAAGAGACATTGCGAAGCGACACTTTCTGGCAAGAGCTGGACAAGAGCGTAGGTGTCGTCCCGACTGATCGGTCGCTGCACGCGGCATTACTGCATATGATATCCTCGAATCAACGCGATCGCTTTTTGGACACCGTTTATCGCCTCATCCCGTTCATGCAGTACTCGCGCAAGGTTCTGGTGGGCGATCTTCCGGACGACGAGCAGTACCTTGTGGCCGATCCGTTGTCCGACTCGAAACGTCCGCCCCCAACGCCGCTCACGCCGATTCTGTACTCGACGGTGTTACACGGATTGCGCCTGATGGAAGCGACGGCGACCGCTCGACGGGTGTACGCTTTGGCACTGCAGGCCGAGAGACTATGGCAGGAGGGATACGAAGCAGGCACGGAGATCCCGGACGAGCACCGTCTGAACATCGACACGTTCACCGAGATGATGCAAGTGTGGAACCAAGAGGCGCGAACTCTGCAGAGACCTCAGCATCGGAACACAACAGCGCTCGAGCTCGATCCGTACATGCGCAGAGGGTCGCACTCCCGGCACGAATTGTACACCAAGGCCGAAGCGGCGGAGCAGGGCGTGTGGGACGTGTACTGGGCGGCGCGTAACCGGTATCGCGCTGCGCTGGAGACCGCTGGATACAACATCGACCGTGTTGGGTCCATCCGCCCGTCGTACGCCTTTCTCAACGCGCTGCTGGTGGCGCGCGCGGAGGCGTGGGGTATCCGGAAAGGCGATGATTGGTCTGTTGGTCTCACGGCCGGAGCGGACCCCCTGGCGTTTGCGGACAGGGAGGACCAGCCGAAAGCGATCCGGGAGATGAGGATCTTCGCGAGCGATCTCAAGGCGTGGCAGATGACCGGATCACATGCGGTCAATATACGGCTGGGCTTGAGAAAGCCGGTCGAGGTCGAGGAGGTGGCTAGATGGAGCCAGCATAGACGGATCAGGGCTTCCAAGGCAGGCATGCTGCGGATGCCGGAGAACGATTGGTTGCTACGGACTTCGAAGATGACGAAGGAGTTTGACGACGAGGTCAAATTGTCGATGGAGGCGAATGATGGCAAGTCAGCGCCTGGGCAGGAGGCGCCTGGGAAGGAGGAGAGGATGTAGAGAGGCATTTACGTGAAGGAAGCAATGGTCGAGTGAGGCGGCCAATTCATTATGGAGGACGTTAGCATACCGCAACCATACACAGCATCTGCAGCATATCGTGTCATACTATGTATCGTCCTTTGCATTCTATCGTGCAACGTCATGACCTGTACAATCCCTCGTCTCTGATGTACGCTGCGATTTCCGGCACGACCAGAGCGTCCACCCTATCCCAGTTGTTATCCTTGACCGCGTTTCTCACCTTCGTACTGCTGATGCCTACACGGTCCTCCTCTCCAGTGCCAGCAATGATCACCTTGCCGTTGTCAACCATATCCTTTGCCCACTGATTCTTCAGCAGCTCCTCTTCCGTCCGCCTCTCGTCGTCTCCGCCTCGTCGGGCACTGATCAACGTACAGCCCTCATCCTCGAAGAACGTCCGCATCGCCGCATCCATCCCGCCTGGGGTCTTGGTGTAGTACCGCTCCGCAAAAAATCGCGTGAGCGTGTCCGCGCCGATGACGAATCGTAGCTCGGGTTTTGGTCGACCCGGGAACTTGGCCGATAGGAATGCGTGGATCGTTTTGGATTTGCCAGCAAATGTGGGATCGTTGAGGAGACCGACCGCTGTATTGGACGGCAGATGGGGGAGCAAGAGCGTGATGAGGTGCATACGTTGTGCGAGGGATGGGTCGGAGGGCGAAGGGACCTTCTCGACGTTGGTGAGCGAGAAGAGAAGGAGGTTAGCGGTGGTCCGTCCCGGTGCCGGGGTCTGGCATAGTGTCGCGAGGAAGAGGTGTGCGCGGTGTGGGGGATTGAATGATGAGTCGAGGACCGTTATGCTGAGATTCTGCGTCGTCAGAGTGGTCATACACAGTGATTTTTGCCATCAGCTTACCTCGCCTTCGCCTGGCCAATCTTTCGAAGTGCTGGGCAAGAGGTACAAATCCCCGGGGGCCAGAGATGTTGGGATCTCTTCCAGGTTGACCATTGGGACGGGTAGGTATGTGTGGAAAGCCTGGCGGCGAGGAAGTGGGGCAAAGGCTGTGTGGTGTAGAAGAGGAAGCGCGAGGCGGACGTGCCTGTGTCGAGAGATGAGCATGCATAGACTTGAACACATGCAGCTTGTCTCTCGAGTGGGGAGGACGAGCATGGTGGTGGACGTGCCGAGTGGAGGCAAGATGGGGAGGGGATAGGGGGATCACCGCATGCCTAACCCCCTGTTGGTTTTAGGCACGCGCGCGATGAAAAGGTTCCGCCCGTTGGTCGGATTGGGCTTTGACCAGTCACCTCTTTGCTATTCGACCAGACCGTCATATACCCATCCCGTCCAGCTCGCAGCAACGCATCGCTCCTTTCTCAGCGGCAATCGTCTGACAGAGGCAGAGAACCTATCCTTAGAATAGAATTCTGGAAGCGCGCAAGCACGACACGTCTTCGCCATGGCCGTGGCTCCCGAATTCATCAACGCACACCGGTATGTTACCAGCTCGAGCACGTAGACTGTATGCTAACCACGCTTTGGCTTCTCCTGTTCCTCCCTCGTTCGCTCGTGTATCAACTGCTCGCCACTGCTTCCATCGATGCCTCACGTCCGTAACGCAGGTTCTACGTCAAGTCGCTGTACAAGCGATATCTCGTCAACTCGCTCAACTGGACAATCTCAAGAGATATATGGCGGGAGAAGGCAATTGAGATCCGGGCCGAGTTCGAGAGGAACAGGTGAGGCGTGCTTCCGAGCTGATATAGGCTACCTTTTGGGGTCATCGAGGTTTCAGGGCTGACGGACAGGAACATCACCGACCCGCGAGCACTGGCTATCGTGTTGGAGCAAGCTGAGAAGCGATTGGCGGACGAGCAACACCCGGACCCGTACAAGGGTGAGTGATGCCGGGCGTGAGAGTGCCGTGATGCAATGTTGATCCACAGTCCCGACAGGTCCAGACGGCACGAAATGGTGAGTGCTATCAGCCAATCCCCCGTGGACATGTCCACCCCC
>JAHXHD010000611.1:0-12796 GCA_019857685.1 Papiliotrema terrestris
GTGGAGGGGGGATGCGGGGGAGGGACGGACCGAGAGGCCGAAGATTGTGTTCGGGGTAAGATTTTGATGCCTTGTTGACATGACGTCGGTCGGACGGGTAAATCACTCGTTTCAGGTAATTTCGCCCTCTCCACCCCCAGAAGCATCTCCCCGCACAATACACCCGCGGTGCATCGCCGCAACATGAGCAACGGCACAAGGCGGCATGCAAGGTACCTGGGTACCTGTCTCACTCTCGTTGCATGGTACTGAGCATTGTTTTGATGCGATGCATGTACACACATGGTCATCTTCTTCATGCGCCTGGCTGAAGCGAGGGCGATGTCTCGCGGTTCTCGTTTGCACTGGCTCCCCCGTCACTCCCCCTTGAGATGCTTGAACGCCCTCGCGAGGTACAGCGCCGAGTTCTTCGGGGTCCGCTTGAACCCGTTCTCCCTGTCCACGCATGTCACGCCAAAGCGCGGTCCGTAACCCATCGACCACTCAAGGTTGCTGCCGTCAGCACGCCACACACCATGCCCACGTCCATCACGCCCACTCACTCGAGCAACGACCAGCCCATGTACCCCTCTATCTCCACGCCCTCCCGCCGGGCCTGCACCAGCCTCTCAATGTACGAGTCAAAGTACTCCTGTCTGCGGACATCCTTCACCCGCTCCTCGAGGCTGAGGTCACCCTCGTTCGGCCCCGAGAACCCATTCTCCGTGATGATGATCGGCACCGTCTTCCCCGTGACGTTCCCGTCCCCCTTGGCCCATGTATCCGACACGTAATGTAGCAGCTTGTAGAACCCCCAAGGGACGGTGTATGGGTGCCCGTTGTGCCCTCTGAAACCTATCGGCGTGCCGTCCTCGCGCTCGGTGCGCGGCTCGTTGTCCCCAAATGAGGCCTTGATCCCGACCGGGTCGTCTTGGATGGGTTGACTGGTGTACCACCGCGTGGAGTAGTGGTTCAGCCCGAAGCTGCGGTCAGATGCGGGTCTATTGCGTGTCTCAACGAGGATCGGAGACGCTCACAAGTCGGACGAGCCACGGATGATCGTCCACTCCTCTGGCGTAAAGTCCTCGAACCTGTCGCCCGCCTTCTCCTGGATGTACGGGTTGATCCTGCCCTTGTAGATCGGGTCGGCGAACTGCAGGTCAGCGCCACCCATACCGCTTCGTCCGTTCCCCGCAACCCACCAGCCCGGCATGGACGTCCAGCGCGCGCGAAGCTGCTCGAGCCGACTCGGGCGTGTCATCGTACGGCTCGCAGTACTCGATGTTCTGCCGTGAGCGAAGGCTGTTCCATCTTCCAAGACGCCGGATCGTCCGAGTCCCAAGCCCACGCACCAGGGTGATACCGATCCTGCCCTTCTGCTCCGGCTGGAAATGTCTTCGGTAAAAATCGACAATCTGCGCGTGGCCCAGGATCAAGTTCCGCGCGAGGCTAAGAGTTACCACAGCCCGACGCGCAGAGAACGGATTCTCACTCACATCCAGCGCGTGATGTCGGGATCATACGTCTCGCGGTGCAAAAACGCGCCCGTGAGCAACGAGTAGATCTGTGGCTGCGGGTCAGCCGCGCCTCTGCTCTTCTGCTGCCGCCTCGGTGAAGACACTCGCCGCCGAGCTCGACCCACCTCGTTGATCGTGATCCAGTTCTTGACGCGGTCCCCAAACGCCTCAAAGCACACGCGGGCATAGTTGACAAAGTCGGCGAGGAACGCTGGCTGGTCCTGTTTCGAGGCTGTGAAGCCGCCGTACTTGTCTTCGAGGGGGAGGGGCATGTCCCAGTGGAAGAGAGTCACGAGGGGGGTGATGCCCTTGGCGAGCAGCGCGTCGATCTGCGTGTGAGCTGGGTGGACGTGGGTGTGCTGGACGACAGCTGAAGAAGCTCGATGTCTGCCATATATCACCTACCAGCTTGTTATAGTAGTCAATGCCGTCTTGATTGACCGGATCGTCCTTCCCGCCTGGTATCACTCTCCAGCTGTTCTTCGCGTTGTCCCCGCCTAGAGCTCACCTTTGGGTATGATCCGTGGCCAAGCGATCGAGAACCGATAGGCAGTCACCCCATACTGGACCAACAGACCGACATCCTCCTCCCAGAGGTGGTACGAATCACACGCCTCCTCTCCGTGCTCCGTATCCTTGAGCAGCACATCCCATTTGGACAGTCCTCGTCCGCCCTGGTCATATCCCCCTTCGATCTGGTACGACGCCGAGGCGTATCCGTGCAGGAACCCCTTGGGCAACGAGCCCCGGAGCGCCGGGTCCAGCAGGCGCGTAATGTTGATCTCGTCCTGGACGATGGCCGAGTCGGCGGCGGTGTGTTTGGTGGGCACGAACATTGCCCCTGTATCTCGAATGGTCGGATGGTGCAGATGGCGGGGCACAGCGGGCCAGGCGGGGCACGCAGGGGATGCATCTTTATGTGCTACTTGTATTGGGCTAAGGTGTACGAATAGGCAGCGCCCTCTCGTACTGGACCCCCCGGACGTGCTGTAGCCGGAGAAACTGGGATGCGCCAACCGGAGATGCGGAGTATCCTCGGTCAGCGGGGAAACGGCTCGGACACGCCGGCGGCGGTTACCGCTGTTGTATCCCAACCCGACCAACTATATCGGCGGTCGCCGCGGGTGCGTCTCGCCACCCGGCGCCGATGCGCACCGAGCCCTGGCCGATCGCTGTGCCCGTCGGCCTGGATTAAACGAAGCCAAGCCCTAGGGACACGGCCAGATCTCCGAGGCGGCAGCGGCAGACCCCTGGAGGCACGATGACCGGCGGCCTCTGTCACATCCGCGCCACGACTGATGACGGAAGGACAGCCCGCGCCAGGCCGTGAGGCCGGATGCCCGAAGGGCCGCGACCCCACTTTTGCTGGTCGCTCCCCTCCCAGATTTGCCGTGCGGTGAGTCGTACACGAGCCCACACTATCAGCCCAAGCGGGGAGCGGCAGCAGGACCGGGCACGGGACTTAGCTTAATTTAGGCCGTGTCACTTTGACTGGATCTAACCTCGGCGCCGTGCTTTTTTTGCGATCGAGATAGGCTGGTTACACGCGCGGCGGTGAGCACGACCGACCGACCCGGACGTCTGGCGTGATGCTGAGTCAGACACTCGCTCTCCGTCAGACCGCCGGGGATGGACCTAGACCAGCAGCAGCATATCGGCCATGCGTCCGCACAGCGCGCGCGACACGCGGCACGCGGTGCATGCACGTACGAAGAAAGGAGGGCGATGATCGCTAAGGCCGAAGGGTACCTGTGCTCGCCCGACACGCCGACGCCTCGAGGCCTGGGAACATCTGATGGTGTTTGCTTGATCAGCTCGGGGCCGAGGTTGGACGACGGTGGGGTGGGTGTACAGTGCTGCACCACGGTCATATAATATAACCCCCGGGTCTTCGTTGTGTTTCTGCCCACCCTTTCTCAAGACGACCCGGGCTTCCATCGATTCTCGCCCTGCACCCTCTCGCTGTGTATTCCGGGCCTCGACAAATAATCACTCCTGTCATTGACACCGACGATTATCACACCCCATTCCCACACCCCCATGTCGTCCCACGTCGACGGCGAAACGGCCGCCGCCCAGTCGCAGGCGCCCATTGGCCTCGCTCCGGGCGCACCCAACTCAACCACCACATCAGCACCGATGTCGCGCTCGCCGACAGTCACTTCTCAGCAGACCGCCGCCGCCGCCGGGGGCGACGCGCTCAGCAAGACATCACCCAAGGCTGAGGCCGAATACGAGCTGCCGTCCGAGTCGACCCTCGGCAAGGTGGAGAAGCAGCTCGAGGCGGACGGCAAGGTCCCGCATGAACACCACCTCAACTCGCTCGCCAGTCTCCCGCCGGGCCGGAAGAGCGTCCTCCTGTTCTGCTTCTGTCTCTCCATGGTGAGTCGGCCGCGCCGTCCGGCGTGCAGTGGTGCTAAATCACAGTTCATCGACGCCGCCGGAGTCTCGGCCACGTTCATCATGACCGCGCCGATCTCTGCGGACCTGGGCGTCTCGCTCGGCGACCAGGCCTGGGTACTCGGCACGTACTCGATGTGCTTTGCCGCGACGCTGCTCTTCGCTGGACGACTCGCGGACCTGTACGCGCCGCACCTGGTCTACACGGTCGGCTTCGTGGGCATCGCAGTCTTCTACCTCATCATCAGGTGAGTGCCCGCACCACCCACTCGGTTTCGCTCGCGCTGACGCCAGCTTCATGGAGGATCAATACGCATTCTTCATCCTGCGGGCTTTCTCGGCGCTGCTCGCGGTGCTGACCATCCCGTCGTCCATCAACATGATCATTCAGCTCTACCCGGACCGGGACGAGCAGGCGAAGAAGCTCGCGCTGTTCGGGATGTCGGGCGCGCTGGCCAACACGATCGCGCTCGTGCTCGCGGGCGTGTTCCTGCTCGCCTCGTGGCGGTGGTACTTCCGGTTCATCGCGATCCTCGTCGCGCCGTTCAGCGTCATCGCCTTCCTCCTCATGCCCAAGACCGAGGCCGTGGCGCAGTCGCTGCCCGGCTGGGAGAAGGTGAAGCGGATGGACCTCGGCGGCGTCGCTATCCTCATCGCGTGCCTCGTGCTCTTCATCCTGGGCTTCACGCAGGCGCCCTCCCAGGGCTGGAACTCGGCCATCTTCATTGCCCCGCTCGTCGTCTCCATCGTCCTCCTCGTCGTCTTCCTCGTCTGGGAGCGCTGGATGCCCCGCGGATACTCGCTCCTCCCGCACGACATCTGGTCCTACCCCAACATCTTCCCGCTCATCCTCCAGGCGAGCGCCATCTTCATGTGGTTCGCGTGTGCCCAGCTCCGCATCGCCACGTATTTCCAGGACGCGCTGCACAACTCGGCCATCCTCTCCGCGGTCAAGCTCCTCCCCATGGGCATCACCGCGCTCGTCGTCGGCACGCTCACGCAGGCCGCACCGTGGCTCATCACCCGCCCGCGCTACGTCCAGCCCGTCTCCTCGGCGCTCTGCTTTGCCGGCTCCATGCTCTTCGCATTCAGCGGCGGAGGACACGGCAGTGACTACTGGAGGTACATGTTCCCCGGCCAGATCATCGGTACAGCGGGCGGCATGATCGTCTTCATCGGCATGAACACGGCCATCATCCAGTCCTTCCCCGTCGAGTTTGCCGGCGTCGGCGGCTCCTTTGCCAACATCCTCTTCCAGGTCGGAGGAGTTATCGGCATCGCCGTCCAGGCTGGCCTCATCTCCACCGGCGACGGCACCATCGAGGACTGGACCGGCAGCGCCAACTCGTACTACTTTACCTCGGCATACATCATGGCCACGGGCATCATCTTTGTGCTCTGGTACCGCCAGGAGAAGATGCCGCACCACGAGGGCCCCGTCGTGGCGGCGTAGGTGGTGTGTGCGTGGCGACGAAAGAGGTCGCAGTGTCAGGGGAGAGGGATCTCATAGACATACACTGTAGCTGTAATCATCGAGCGAGCTGTCACACATAAACTGGATGATATCGCAATGACACCCTCGAACCTTGCTTCATGGCATCCGGTCATAGCTTCGCCGGGCGTATCGCAGTTCATATGGAGGTCTGCCCCAGTAGTCTGTTTACGGACCGGGGGGGTTTGAGGGGAGCGGTCTTCCGACCTCTGCGCCTCGTCACCTTAGGCCCGTCGCGGGGCTACGGCGGCGTAGGAGGGCTGCGGAACGCTGACACGAAGCACAGTAGCAGAATGAGTGCTGACACGGCGGGATTGCGCCGAAGCGCAATGTCAGTCTCTGGTTTAGCCAAATGTTCCGGGAAAGCTAGCCTGGGTCGAAAGCGGGGTGCGGAATCTTCTGTCGTCGCTGCCGACGTCACATCGCAGCCGACGGGCCACGCAGGAGTGACAGACAGCAGGGAGGGCATCATACCGCCAGCAGCGCGGTGCGAGTCAGTGGCAGTGGGTGAGTGCTGCGCCCCAGCAGAGATGACCTAAAGCCGGCAGTAATCAAGTGACTTGATACCAATGTCTCACGCCCATCTCCCTGCAGCTAGGCCCGACTCGCGGGGTCAGATTGTCCGCGGGCTTTGCGTGGCTGAGAAGCAATCGAGCGGTCGCGGCGGCGCACCCATGGGACAAAGGCTGTACGCCTTGAGAACATGTCGTCAGTGTTCTATCCGACGACCACACCGACGACGGATGTGCGAGGGAGAGACAATAAGCTGACAGGTGACATCCCCTTTGTCCCCTCGGGACATGGCGCTTAGCGTGCCTGTGGTCGGACTGCGAACAAGTTCGTGGGCAGCTCATGTCATGCATGATACGCCGTCACATGCCGCGCAATGGCAGTCACGGCTCGAGCGAGCCACAGGCTTAGTCTGGCGTCGTTTCTGACCTTTCGTGTGGCCTGAGGGTGTGCCTGTGTACCGGTCAGCGGTGACTGCTGGGGCCACCCCGGCGTTTCGCAAGACACGCGAGAGTCATGTGTGGACCACCGAGCGACGACCTTGTGCCGAAGTCGCCTAACGGCCCGTTCCCGGGGTGGCTTACGGTAGACGAGGTGAGCATGACGTGCGCCCGACTTATCTGTGCCCGACGCAGGGGTGTTCTCTGTCCAGGGGCAGCGACCCAGATTCCAGTAATCCAATCCAATCGACGCCATTTCCAGAAGCCGCCGCTTGTCATCTCGCGATTGCGAATGACGACATCCGCGTCCCTCCCCCCGCGCGCTCGCAGATGACATAATCCAGTTGGTGGACAAAGTCACCAGCCTCGGGTGGGTCTGTCTGCCGGTGTACATAAGAGAAAGCATGCTCGCGGTCCTTCTGGCCCTCTACGACTCTCTGTCATCCTTGAATCAAACCACACCCCACCATGCAGACAATTGTGAACGCCGCACAGGACGCCATGGGGCCGGCGCCGAGTGAGTGGTCGTCGCCGTCGCCGTCGATCGCGCGGGCGTGCAGCGCAGGACGTGGCGCAGCGAGCTCATACCAGCCGAAACGTCCCCAGAGTACAAGCACCGACCGGGAGGGGAGACGATGCGCGCGCTGGCGTGGTTCGGCAAGGAAGATGTCCGACTCGTCGATGCGCCGATCCCCGACATCACCGAGCCCAAGGACGTCGTGCTCAAGGTGACGGGGACGACCATCTGCGGAAGCGACCTGCACCTGTACCACAGCGAGATGCTCGGGCTGCAGAAGGGCGATATCTTCGGACACGAGTTCATGTGAGTCGCCCCGCCCCCTCGTCGTTCCGGAGCGTCAAGGCTAGATCCCCCACTCACGCCCAGGGGCCTCGTCGACCGCGTCGGTCCCGACGTCAAGACGCTCAAGAAGGGCGACAAGGTCGTCGTGTCGTTCCAGATCGCCTGCGGGACGTGCGAGTACTGCAAGAAGAAGTGGTCCTCGATGTGCGACAAGACCAACAACTCGAGCATGATGGCCAACATGTACGGCCACCGGGACGCCGGCTTCTTCGGCTACGGGCACCTCACGGGCGGCTGGCCCGGTGGGCAGGCCGAGTACGTCCGGGTCCCGTTCGGCGAGGTCAACTGCTTGAAGATCCCCGAGGGAGTTTCCGGTGAGTTGGCGCGCGGACGGTCGGACCTGACGCGGGATCGACGCTGACGCCCAGATGAGCAGGTTCTCTGTGAGCGACAGGCGACGACGGTGGGCAGGGCCGCGCTGACTGATGCCAGACCTGTCCGATGTGCTGCCGACCTCGTACCACGCCGTCGTGGACACGGGAGTCGCCAAGGGCGACGTCGTCGGTGTCTGGGGGTGAGTCGCGTGCTACGTCCACGCCCTTGTAGAGTCACGTCATGCTGACGCCAGTCTCGGTCCCATCGGGGTATGTATCGGCACGACGGGACGTGAAACGTTTCGCTCACGTCGCAGTTCTCCGCCGTCCAGTGGGCGCTGCTCAAGGGCGCCTCCAAGGTCTACGCCGTCGACGAGGTCCCGGCCCGACTGGCCCGCGCCGCCAAGCTCAGCCCGAAAGTCGTGGCCATCAACCGAAAGGAACACGACCCCGTCAAGTTCATCCAGGAGCAGCACCCCAAGGGTCTCGACGGTGAGTTTCGAGTCGAGTCGTGCCCGCCATCACTCACGCGCAGCCGGCATCGACGCGACGACGTTCCACGAGCCCAACACGGTCCTGCACAAGGTCGAGAAGGCGCTGATGATGGAGACGGACGTGTGTGAGACGCCCAACGAGCTCATCCTCCTCGTGCGCAAGTTTGGCCGCATCGGGCTCATCGGCGTGTACGCGGGATACACCAACCACTTCAACATCGGCGCGGTCATGGAGAAGGGGATCCGGTTCATCGGAAACGGCCAGGCGCCGGTGCACCTCTACTGGGAGGAGATCCTGCACGACTACATCATCCCCGGCAAGTTCGACCTCCACTCGCTCGTCTCCCACCGGGTCAGCATCGAAGAGTTCCCGCTGCTGTACAAGAAGTTTGACGAGCGATGGTCCGGCGTCGAAAAGGTCTTTGTCGAGACCAAGGCGAGGTGAGTGCGACGTCGCGGAGACTCGGCGCGCGGGCCTGGACTGACACGCAGTGAGCCGCCCGGTCCGGGATTCCCGCAGCTCTCCAAGGTGTCCGACTGGGCCCAGAAGATGGCGTAGGCCCAGGAGCAGTTCTGGCGTCCGTGTATTGAAGCAGAGCAAAGTAAAGTCAAGTTCAGAAGTCCTGTAGCTGCTAGTCGCGCGCGCATGTACTCGTCCGAGTCATTGGTCGAGGCAATCGTCGTCCTCTTACTCGGGCCCGAGCATGTCCCAGCATACTGTGTGGGCAATCTGTTGCATAAATAATCCCACGGCCCTCACCCCCGCCGCTCCATCTCGTACCGCAAGGTAAGGTACGCGGACGCGGACCAAGTGTATGACAGATCCCGATTTCCCTCGCCCCTCAGCGCGTTATAGTTCTCCGCAAAGCCCCCATGCTCGCACAGACCGATATACCTCTGGGCGATCGTATCGGCCACCTCTGCGTGGCCCGCTGCCCGGATCGCCGACTCGAGGATGAGGCTCGGTGGTGCCCAGATCGGCCCGCGCCAGTATCCATCGGGCTCGTAGTGCGTCGAGTCGGGGCGTTCAGTCGCGAGGCCCCATTCTGTCAGGTACGGCTCGAGCTTGGCCACGCAGGTCTTGACGACGCTCGAGGGTAAGAACGGCGCAGCGACGAGGGGCATGAACTGCAGGAGCGTGCTGGTCGTCCATGTTCGTCCGTCATATGCGTCTTTGAACGCAAACGCCTGGGCGGACTCGTCCCAGAGCTCGCTGACCAACGCGGCGCTGGTCCGGTCCCGCAGCTCACTCCATTCGGCGCCATGGTCGGCGGAAAGGTGCTTGCCCAGCTTGGCGAGCAGGTCGCACTGCAGGACGAGAAATCCCGCCAGGTCGGGCGAGATGCACACCGTCTGGTCGTCGTACGCCGTCGAGTTGTCCCAGCCACTGTCGTTCCCGTGCGAGTAGTAAGGCAGCGCCGAGGTCGAGGTCGAGCGGTGGTCGAACCAGTACCGCGTGAACTTGGCCACAGAGGTGTAGATCTCCTCGAGCCGGTGCCGGGGGAGCAGCTCGAACTTGGGGTGAGAGATGGTGGACGCCGGGTCGAGTATCCCGAGCAGCTTGTAGAATGTCCAGCCGTAGACTGGGGGCTTGGTGTAGTCGTACAGGATCTCGTTGATCGTCATCGAGTCCGGGAGGCGGCCTTCCGGGGTGATGTGCGAGAAGGGCAACAGGATCTGTCCGAGCGCCAAGTCGAGGTCGTAGCGCACGAGCGCGAGGCCATTGATGCAGTTGTCCCAAGACCACAGCTGCGGGTCAGCCCTGTCCAGCTATGATACGCATGTAAGCGTGCCTTGTTCATCCACAGCTTGGACATGAGGACGGCTTCGGAGGCGAGGAACCCGGCTGGCCGGACGGTCGACGTCCACAGCACGTACGCGGCGAGGCGGTCCGCGTCAGTCGGGTCCCGCCAGGGGCACATGCCCTTCGCATAGGCCTCGAACGCGGCGTGGACATCCTCGGCGCACTGGTCGAAAGACCGCGGGCGGATATCGTTGGGGTCATCGCCGGGCTCCGAGTCCCGCTCCATCACGCGCATTTCCCATGTCGTGTCCCCCTCGCTCGCGCTGACGGTGAGCCGACGGTTATTGTCCTTGAAGTTGAAGTCGTATGGCGCGTCATTCTCCAGCCGGATAGACCCGCGCGTGACGATGAAGCGGAGGTTCGTATTTGGCGTCGCGGTGAACTCGACCACTTGCGCGCTGTCCCTGGTCGGAGGTACTCGCCAGAGCCAGCAGCGCCATTGGTCCACCGCGAGTGACCCCTGCGTGTCGAAGGAAAGGGGTCCGGTGCCCCGAAACCGTATCGTCCGGACATCCTCAAAGGTCGCCTCCGCGACTGTCTCGCCGTGCACACCCCATTGCAGGCGCGAGGGCTTGGCGGTAAACTGAGCCGGCGAAGGTGTGGTGGGGAAGCCTGCAGGTGGAGAAGAATCCCGTGCCCCCAGTGCGGGGCGAATGGCGAACAGGGGCAGGCCGGCCGCGTGTCGATGCGAGACCACGCACACGTCGTGGCCTGTCGTGAGACGTCCGTTCTGGCCGGATCGGGTCGCTAGGCAAAGGTACGAGCCGCGGTATGACCAGGGGATGATACGTGGATCGACGGTCGGGCTCATGGTGGTGGTCAGGAGTGGTCTCCTTTCGTTGTGTACATTCGCCTATGGACACTGTGTGGGCAAGACATGCTACAATGTCACCCGCCGACGGAGGAATGTGAAACGCGATGAACGGCTGTCCGGGTGCTGAGGTGACCGAGTATGTGCCGAATAGCCGAGCAACGGCGGGGCGCTCGCAGAGACTAGCACGATCATTATGCTTATTCCGGGTGGCATCCCTGCAGCCTGGTGGTGAAGGCCCGACTGAAGGCCCGACGGCATGATGCAAGAGTGCGGCCGAGGTGGCGTACTTATCCGAAGATTGCTGCTTTCCGCGGGGGATTATCCGCAGAGGCGGGGCCAGCAGGCAGCACCAACACGACCACGACGCGACAGCAGAGACATGCATATTTCCGATGAATAGAACCAATATAAGAGATATAGCATACGGACGCCCCCGTGCCACCCCGTGGCAGTCTTGACCCGGCACAAGCAACACCGCCTAGAGCTGGTACCTGAAGCCCGCGGCGATCTGGACCTCGGACGGGCCGTGCTTGCCCGTGTCCTCTCCGCGGTCGAGCTTAGCGTTCTGTCGCTTGAGGTACAAGTACGTGATCGTGCCAAAGACGACGACGGCCGCCGCGGCGGCGAGGTCGACGCTGAAGGCCAGGACGAAGCGCGGGGCGTTGTTGCCGTACAGGTACGACGTCCAGATGTTGGGGGTGTTGGCCAGCGAGTTGATCAGCGCATAGGCCACGGCGCGCTTCACGTTGGGGCCGGTGATAGTCGACGAGATCCACGAGAGGATGACGATGGACGGGGCGTAGAACGACATGGGCAGGATCATCATGGCAAAGTAGCGCGCGGCGGTGTTTGTCGTGGCGACGGCGATCGCGTTGCCGATCATCGTGAGGAAGAAGGGGCAGATGATGTGCAGGTACCGCTCCTTCTTCTTGTCCGAGTGCCAGCCGTTCAGCAGCAAGACAATCGCGCACAGGATGTACGGCGGCGCGGTGATCGCGAGGGTGGTGGTGCGGTTGAAGCCGAGGCCGGCGACGACGATCGGGAAGAAGTTGGTCACGGACGCGGCGATGTAGTTGCACGAGAGACACGCGCACATCATCCAGACCTTGACGTCCTTGACGCAAAGCACCAGTCCCTGCCACGCGGACACCTCGTCCGTGTTGTCCTTGGTCCCTCGGTCGACCTCGAGGCGGTACAGCAGCTGCTGCTTCTCGAGCGGCGTGAGCCATCGGATGTTCTTGGGCGTGTTGGGGATGATCCACACGAAGATTGCCGCGAACCCAATCGTCATGGCTCCTTCAACGATGAACAGCCATCGCCAGCCGCGGATGCCATGCGCTCCCTCGAGCTTGAGGATGGCCAGGGCGAAGAGACCGCCGAAGGCGTTCTGCCATTAGCGATAATGGCGGTCGGAAAATGTGCCACACTCACGCCGATCTGAGAGCCAGAGTACAAGATCGCCGTTCGGAGCGCCATCTTTTGCTTCTCGTAGAACATGGACAGCAGGAAGACCGCACCGGGGAAGAAGGCGGCTTCGGTGAAACCGAGGAAGACTCGGCAGACCGCGAGACCGACAAAGTTTTGCACGGCGCCGGTAAGACCGGAGACCAGACCCCATGCGGCGCACATGAAGCAGATGTCTGCGCGTCAGCGAACGTGAATTGTAAGCGGGTTCGACGACTGACAGATTCCGGGGTACTTGATCTTGGAGGCAATCATGTTGGACGGGATCTGGAGGCCGATGTAACCGGCAAAGAGCACAGCGACGGCAGTCGAGTAGTCCTTGGCCGACAAGTTCAGGTCTTTTTGGATACCGGCGATCTTGGCACTAGCGATGTTTTGCCTGTCGAGGTAGTTGCTGCCAGTCAGCGCGAGCAGAGCGTCGAACGCAATAACGGGACTCACAGAATGTAGAGCGAGACCAGGATCGGCATCAACAAGATGTCCAGCTTCTTTGTCGCCTTTCGATCCACCTCGGCGAGCTCCTCTGGCGACAGCGCGGCCAGCTCAGCCGGCATCTGCACCATCAAGTGCGCCGCAGCGACATCGACCTCTTTGGAGGCATATCCCTCGAGCTGCTTGACGGAGCCCTTGTCCTCCTCAAACTCGCGGGTGTAGGTATCGTTCATCGCCGCCATCGTGTACTCTCCGTGGCCGTGATGTGGTGGGG
>JAHXHD010000613.1:0-19896 GCA_019857685.1 Papiliotrema terrestris
ATCCCGCTTATCGTCCTTCCTCCCCGCCATACCCTTCTTCTTGCTCGTATCCTCGCCCAGGCCCTTGACGAAGCTGCCCGCCGCTTTTGCCTCCTCCCGGGCCTTCTGCTCCCGCTTCGCCTGCGCATGGATGATCCCCGTGCGGATCTTCGCCGAGTGTTTCGACAGATGCGCGTCGTTGACAGACTTGGACCCCTCGCCCGGCAGCTGGAACTCGGCCAGCTCGGCGAGGCGCCCCGACATCGCCCTGCGCTTGTCGACGGGCCGCGAAGCCAACGAGGCGGTATGTTCCGGAAGGAGCGTCGTGCGCAGCATGTCGTGCAGCGTCTTGTCGAGAGCGAGATTCGACTGATCCTCCTCGTCACCCTCCGCTTCTTCACGGGCGCGCTTCTTCGAAGATGGGCCGTAGTCCAGCTGGGGTTTGAGGCCCATCATCTTGGCTGAATTTCCTTTCTGCCGTCAACTGCTGTATCGATCGATTGAGAGATCGCTCACCAAGAAAGCCCGTCGGTCCGCTTTGGAGAGGACTTCTTGTTTCGCAGTCGTCGTCTGGTCAAACACGACTTCGGGCACCCGGCTCGGCCCGGCTGCCATGTCAGTCTCATGTACATAGTCCGCCTGCGAATCTGTCGCTCAAACCCACCATTAGATACTGCAGCCGGGGCTGTCTGCATGGCTTCGTCCTCGCTGTCCGTGACCATCTCGTCGCCCTCGCCCCACCCGTCATCCGACGTAAATCCCTCAGCGTCATCATCGTCATCGTCGCCATCGCTGTGGTCGCTATCACCCGAAACGTCCGAACCCGAAGCCGACATCCGCCTTCGTCCCTGTTCACTGCTTTCTGCCTCGTCCGGTCCGTCGAGACCAAGCATTGCTCGCGTGTGGGCTTGTAGCGCAGCTAGCATCGCAGCCTTGTCCTCGTCTTCGTCCTCGTCCGAGCTCGAGCCAGAGGTCGATTCCGCTCGAGGCCGTTTCGAAGGCTTTTGAGCCATCGGACGCCTCTTCGTCTGCACCTTCTGCGTGCGTCCAGCCGTGACGTTTGTCATGATGTCGTGATGGTGCGCGGAGTCAATGCTGAATCAATCCACCAGGTAATGCAGCTGAAATCTTCGAATGGTTGATATGCATGGTTTTGCCGTATAGCCGAGAGCGGTAAGCGGGATCAGAATCCGCCACAGACGCGGGCGCGGATGATGACGCGAGCGTGGTATGGGGGGCGGAGGATGCCGATGGGGCACGTTACGGGATGGGCAAGGGCCCGGCTGTGGGTGGGCGTGTTGACCGACAGAGTAGCAGAGCGTGTGCGTGCGTGATACCTTGCCACCCGTTCTATCTGTTACATCACTGCTCGCATCCATCCTCATCCATCCCTAAGCAGCACCGATCACCGCGAATCACCCACTTGACTCTATATCCTCGGTCAGTAATCTCTCCAATCTCCCCCTTGGCGAACCATTGGCTCGACTCACCCTTGTTACCGTTGATAAGCGGCAACGCGCCCTCCATCATCCCCCTCTCCCCTTCGCGCATCACTGCGCTCGACTCGTCAGCACGAACCAAGTAGCTCATACTGACTTTCAGACACTTCCCGTTCATATACAATGGTCCGATCAAAGTTCAAGGACGAGCACCCCTTCGGTACGTGCTCTCGCGCCCTCCCATCCGGGCTCGACCGTGTTGGGCGATGGTCCACCGGGATAGCACGCAGGCCAGAGCTGACAAAGCCAGACAAACGCAAGGCCGAGGCGGAGCGGATCCGACAGAAGTATCCAGACAGGATCCCCGTAAGCTCATCGCTCCGGCGTGTTGGCTGAGCTCACGCCAGGTCATCTGCGAGAAGGCGGAGAAGAGCGACATCCCCACGATCGACAAGAAGAAGTACCTTGTACCTGCGGTGAGTCGCCGGTGACCAAACATCTTCCTGTCCCGAGACAGCCTCGGACGAGCCTCGGACGCCCATTCCACGCTCGCTGTTGGCGGCGTGTTTTGTCCGGAGCCTGCGCTGACGTGCAGGACCTGACGGTGGGGCAGTTTGTCTACGTGATTAGGTGAGTGACTGCACCCATTCCTTCGCATGCTATGTGCGACGCGGTCTGTTGCCATCTCCGCAGCTTGGCCCGCAGAGCCATGGATCGCCTCTCAGCATCCGGGCTCCCCGCTTATTGCTCAGGAAACGAATCAAGCTCGCGCCCGAGAAGGCCATCTTCATCTTCGTGGACGATATCCTTCCGCCCACAGCAGCGCTCATGAGCTCGATCTACGAGGAGCACAAGTGAGTCCGGGCTTGTAGGCTGTGATTATCGAGCCTGTAGCTGACGAACAGGGATGAAGATGGTTAGCTCCCCGAGGTTTCCGAACAACGCCAGAAGCTGACGCTTAGGCTTCTTGTACGTGCTGTACGCCTCGGAGAACACGTTCGGCTCGTTCGAGACTGCCTAAACCCCATATTTCCTACACATCGCCATCGTTCCGACTCAGCTACGCGATACCTATCTCCGACATACACCACTTTCTGGCTCTTCCACCTGAGCGATGGCGATACCGGCTTGCTTCACTGCGAGATCAGAGGGCGCGATGAATTGCGGGCGTTAGCGGGAGTGGAGAGACGTGGGGAGAACGGTCTCGTGTGAGGATCAAACTTGCGTGGGAGGGCGTTCTCGGCAAGACGCGATATATGCGTTCTGGAAAGTCTGTGTATGATTTGTACCCGTCAATGAATCGGTAAATCCCAGTTCCCTCGAGGAAATCGGGCAACACATGTCTGCGAGATCCCGGGCGCCCAATGCATCCAGGCAGGGTACCGCTCAGCGACCGGGCGGCAATCTGTTGTTGTAGATCGGGCTGCGTCTGCCACGGGTACGCTATCTTCGGCCAGTTATCTGACTTGCTGCTGCGATGTCGTAATTCATACGCCTCTATCAATACATAGGCACCTTCGTACCGGCGCTCACGACGCCGCCTAGTCCCTCTTCAGCGCCCGCTTCACCAAGAACGTCCTGTTCCCCGTGCCCTCGCCCAGTGACCCGAGCTCCTCAATCTTCAGATCCTTCGGCAGCTGTCCCTCGCCCAGCAAGTCGTCCGTACTTCGCCCCTCCTTCATGACCACGTACATCTCGAGATAGTCTCCCACTTCGATGTGCCTCTCCGTCGCGGACGTGAATGTGTCGATGACGAGTTCGAGGACGGTCGAGAGGGGGAGGTTTCCCGGGATCTGGGGGGCTGCTCCAGGCTCGGGGGTCTGGTTCTTGAAGTAGATCTGGGCGTAAGCACAACAGACGACCACCAATCACGGCGAGCAGAGGAAGCGCCAGGGCTCGAAAGTGGGATGGGCGTGAGGATAGGTGTGAAGATGGACGGGTGATGATTGCGGGGCGAACTTACCTGGTTGTCGAGGAAGGGTTGCACGAGGGATTGCGCGGCTCCGGCGGCGCGGCATGCTTCACGCTCGTAGGATCCAACTGGGTCGTACGAGTACACTGCGCCTGTTCCTGCCCGTCAGCAAGGTCTCGACAGACTGGTGCCGTTTCGTAGTCGAAAACATCTCAGTCCCGACAAGGAACCGGTCACGCACCGTCCGCCTCGATCCCGCCGAGGATGTTGTACACATAGTAAGGGAAGAATCTTCGTCCATACAGCATCGTCTGGATCATTCGCGCGATCGCCTTGAGCGGCATCTGCTTGCCGTGCGAGTGCTCGTACCACTGCCGAGTCAGCTCAGCTCTGCGATCGTCTGCCCAGAGGCCCAAGCTCCACCCCAATCTTCCTCTGGACCCGGTCCCACTTCCAGCTATGCTGACCGAAGGAGAGACTCGCAACCCACCTCGAGACGCTGCTTGACCCGCTTGACAAAGTTCTTCCCGTCCGCTGCGAACCCGTTCGTCGCCAACACGGCATTGTCCGTCCTGCCATCAGTATGATCCAACATGTCTCCTAGCCTGAGCAAGATCTTGCCACGCACAGCTGCCACACCTTGCGCGCATATCGGGTCTGGATGTTGTAGTCCAGCGACTGTCGCGTATCGCCTGCAATGACCGTGAAGTCCGCTCCAGCGATGGCGAGGATACTGCCTCCGTTGTCCTGATATGGGTCGAATCGGCTGCGGCGTAAGCTGGCATTCATATGCAAGGAGCGGGGAGCTGACTGTTGGATAGGCGCGGAGGTATCTGCCATCATCGGGCTGGGGGCTTGAGCGTAGAGAGCCATGCTGGAAGGTATGTGAGGGGTGTGGGGAAGCGATGAGCGTTGGTTCGAAGTCGGTGGATGATCGCTGGGTAGCTCGCTGACGCGTGTGCGGTCCGGCACATGGCGGCGATCGCCGCTGGGCACTGTGGCAGGGCATGAAGCCGTCGCTGCGGCCTTGGTTGGTTCTGCATCTGACCTGACATGCATCAGGCGTAGGTTACGGCTGGAGTTTGCGCGGTGCGCTTAGATGCATGGTTCCACACACCATGCGGTGTGTGGAAGGGTAGACGACTTGGTTGGGGACAATTGGCGCAGCAAAGGGCTTTCAGCATTGTGTCCATCGCAAGCGCCCGACCTGGCGAATCCGCGCGGTGAACCATGAATACGATCAGCGCAGCAGGCTCGGGACCTGAAGCATGCGTAGACAGTGGTCAAAGGCGAACTGTTTCGGGTTCACGCGCATGACCTGTCGAGCCGAACGCGGACCACTTGCCACTGGGCGAGTGGCAACGACGATGCGGCTGCGAACCCCTTTGTCGTACAGATGAGAGCTGTCTTGGACGCGTCAAGCAGCTTCGCTGCCACATCCTCGGGCGGGGGGCACCCCACGGAAGCAAGTGACTAGAATACATCTGCTAGCTCTTGAGGCAGTCATTACAAACCCGCGTACACACAAACCGGTAGGGGTGTAAAAGAGTGGGAGGAGCGGTGTCGCAAACGGGAGGGGACGACGTCGATTGCCCTTATGGCCCCGCCTCCGCGCGTGGAGAATCGAAGACAACAGCGGTCTTTCAACAGACTGAGAACAGAGTTGATCGACTCGAATGCAAGTTTGAGACGTATTATTGGAACTGTATACATACGATCGAAAGGGTGATACGAAACGTTCTATCTGGGTGGAAGATCTACACGGCGATGGCGGTGGTCCTGATCTCCCCGCCCTGCCTCGACATCTGCTTGTGCAGCTCGCTGCCCTCGGCGGCCCTTCCGGCGCGGAAGAACACCAAGAAGATGATGAGGTTGAAGAGGCACCATCCGAACTGGAACCAGAACGAGGCCTGGACGTTGGCGTAGTTTACAAACGTGCCGGGGTTGAGCGTGAGCAGGCCGGCTTGGACGGACAGGCCGATGACCGCTCCGACTTGTAGCGAGACCTGCAGGAGTGCACCGGCCACGCCGGACATCTGCGGCGGGACCGAGGTCATGACGGTGATGTTCACGCCGAGGAACGAGGCCATGGCGGCGCCGGAGCCGATGATGAAGGCAGGGAAATACCAACGCCAGTACTCGTTGTTGTAAATCTCGCCGTCGGAGTAGATGAAGAGGAGGTAGGCAGCCGCACCGACGAGCATGCCGAAGGCGATGGGCCATCGGGCCGAGCCGAGCTTTTGTAGAAGAGGCCTGTGGGTCAGCAACGGGGCAACAGGAGGCAGGCGATCAGTGGGACGACTCACGGAATGACCATTGCGGTGAGGAGCGCGGCGATACCCTGCGGAAGCATCCTGACGGCGGCGATGATGGGCGACTCCCCGAAGACGACGAGGAATCGCTCGACAAGCGGAAGCTGGTTAACGGCCCACCACGGGTAGATGCCGAGCGCGAAGATGATCAGAAGCGTCATGTTGGGGATCTTCCAGAAGGCGGGCGGGATGAGCGCGTATCCGTGGGGCAGGCGCGCCTCCCAGACGAAGAAGAGGACGAAGATGGGCCACGAGAGCAAGAAGGGGACGAGGAACTTTGCCGTCTTGAAGCCGTATGACGCGCCGAGGGTGAGGCCGAGAATGAGCAGGATGATCGAGACGAGCATGGCGAAACAGCCGACCAGGTCGAGTCGCTTGAATTTTTCCCGCTGGTTGCCGCACTCGGTGGCGCGGTCGCCTCGGGTCTTGGGCACGAGGACGAACGAGGCGAAGGCGAAGGGGACGATCACGATGGTGATCATCCTGAAGAACCATCGCCATGCCGCTTGCTGCCCGCCGGCTGTGATGAAGCCGAAGAAGCCTGCGATAACGAGACCGGTGACATTGGCGAGTGCGCCACTGAGGCCGAAGAGCGTGAGGGCGACCTGCAGCTCGGCGGGCTCAAAGATGGCGAGGATGAGTCGGAAGGCAGACGGGATCTGATGATCAGTCACTCCACCGATGGACGACAGCGCAAAGAAGATGTTGTGAAAAAGAAGTGGTGGCGAGAGGAGAAAGTGAGGAAATACACTCACGGTGGCCGCGCCGGCGATACCAGAAATGGCTCGGAAGATGAAGTACGAGTACTTCTCCGGGAGGAAGGAGATAATGAGGTTGGTGATTCCAAGCCCTGCTAGTCAGCCATCTGGGTTTACGAACAGTGTCAACTCCACGACTTACCGAGAAAGCCGTATGCGAAGACCGGCTTGGCCGAGTACAGGTCGGACACTCGGCCCCAGAGGAGCAGGAAGGCAGCGAAGGTGACGGAATACGCAGTCTGTCCATCAGTTTCTGGCCGACGGATCGCTGCAGTGGTAAGCTCACGATGATCCACGAGGACGACTCGTATTTGATGTCGAGGTCGTTCAACATCGCTTCAGTGAAGACTGCTCATGAGCCGAGTTCTCTTCGTATCGTACGCAGCCGACTCACCGAACAAGCCCGAGTACGAAGCGATGTCGAGGTATTGCGCCACGGAGAAGATGAAGAGCAGGAACCATTTCCTCTTCTGGCCGAGCTTGAGCTCAGCCCCCGCCGGACCTTCCTTCCTGGCTTGTTCTTCCGCAATGTTCTTGAATGGCGCCTCTTCTGATCGTTCCCATTTTTTTTCGGCGGTTGCCAGGCCGTGCTGGCTTACGTCGACGGCAGTGTGCGAGGGAGACGGCGGGGTCTCGATTGTTTCTTCCCGCGATGGGCTGCTCGAGCCGGTGGGACTCTGGGTGAGAGGCGCGGCTGTCGTGTCTGGAGCGACGGACATGGTCTGCGGTATTGGTAGATTGTGTGTGTTCAGTGCAAGTCCCGTCTGAGTCCAGGGGTTGCTTGTCTGCGTCTGTGAGGCGGCGAGTCTTGACAGTGAACAAGCAGTGATGACCGGATGGGAAAGCTGTGCCAGCGGATGGATCGTCAAACACAGGCCAGGTTCCCGCTACATATATGCGGTGTAACGCTACTCGGCGTGCATCCGCACCTGCTCTGGCTGACAAACGCCGACGCCGAGCTGCCGCTTGCCCGAGCGGCTGAAGTAAGCCCACCGTCAGTATCATCTTTCGACCCGGGGTCTGCCTAAACAGTCGAGTCTCAAGGACGTCGAAGCGTGTGAAGATCCGGATTACTAACGACGCAGCTGGGTGGAGGAGGGCGGTGGAGGAGCGACGAGCACGGGCAGTCACCAGAGCGGACTGCCGCATGCCCGAAGCCATTGTTGCGTCGTACTAGCACCGGCCGTTCCTTTCCGCACAACGTTTCCGCTCACCGCGCGCGCGAGTGCGGCGTGACTCACGCAGCGGGAATACATGCGAAGATCTGACTAAGCACGAGGATCTCGTCGTGCGCCATGGCCGGGACCGGGCATCGGGGCCATGTGCAGCGAGATGACGTGTCTGCCCGAGGGGGATCTCGGTGATGTCTGCGTTGTTGTTAGGGCGTGGGGGCCAACGCGTGGCCCACAACGATGGGAATATAAGAGCTTATTAATGCCCGGGTGGAGGATGATTCCTCGATCGCTCCGGTAGGGATCTGACTTGAACGATGGCCGATAGGCGCGATCGCGACGTGTGCTAGGCTCAGGACAAACATGGGAGGCCTTGGAATGCTCACCTATCGTGCTTACTTCGGAGATGTCCGTGTTGATAGGGATATCACCAAACGACCGTACAGGCCACATGGGTGAAGAGGTCGGATGGAGACGAAGGTTAGCATTGCATTCAATCGTGCTCGCGGCAATCACCCCAAAAGCTTCACGGCAGACCATCCACCATGGCGATCGAGTACATCCATACCAAAGAAGCCCCCGCCCCGCTGGCCGGAGTTGTCAGTTCCTTCCCGCTCCGAGTCTACGAACTCGCATTAACGAGCAGTACTCCCAAGCTGTCCGGGCGGGCAATACCGTCTACACCAGCGGGTCTGTGGCCATGACTAAGGAGGGACAGATGGTTCAGGGTACTGTGCGCCAGTCTCTCCGTGTGTAAAGGCAACACCTGACCTTCAGGTCGCCGATCGTACCCGACAAGTGATCAAGGTGAGTCCCGTATTCAGCAGGACGCGGTGGCAGGCGTCATGGACACAGGGCCAGCATACCACCACAAGCAAGTGGCAAAGTGATTGAACGAACTGAGGGAAGGGACGGAGCCGAAGGAGACTGGATGGACGAGAACTACCCAGCGGGGGGGCTGACGCCAGAATCTCGAAGCCGTCCTGCAAGGAGCCGGCCTCTCGCTCAAGGACGTCATCAAAGCTAACATCTACCTGTCCAACCTGTCCCAAGACTTCGGTGCGGTCAACGAGGTGAGTCCCTGGCGACTGGCATCAGCGGAGAGGCAAGCTGATTAGCAGGTGTGGAAGGAGTTGATGCCGGAGCCAAAGCCAGCTCGGACGTGCATCGGGGTGAAGGAGCTGCCAGCCGGGGGCACCGACGTGGAGATCGAGTTTGTCGCTTTCGATCCAAAAGCCAAGTTGTGAGCGAATCGAGGAGGTCTGAGGTCTTCTGTGAGCCAGAGGACGAGGCAACTATGACCCATATACAGGTGCAGATGATACATTATAGATTGTCCTAAGCACTTATGACGCTAACACGACTCCCGTACTAATCTTTCCGCTCCTGAGTTCAGTCGCTAACCCCCGGCATCTGTACGTCTCGTAAAGATACCGCTTAACCGGAGAAAGTGGGGTTCTCCGACCAGGCGTCAAAGACCGACTGGACGATAGCCGGGCCAGCAACGATGTTATCCGGCGAGACCTCGGTCGCGTTGCCCGACGTCGAAATGACGACGTAGAAGATACCCTGCAGGTTCGAGGGGATGGTCGCGTAGTCGTTCTCATCGAGGGCGACGACCGCCGTGCCGAGACCAGAGTAGAAGACGGCGTAGTTGGTGGCGGTGTGGGGGTCGTCGAAGGTGAACTGGACGTTGTCTCCGGGGTTACCGGTCACGGAGAGGGCGCCAAAGGCCTTGACGGGCAGAGCGGCGTTGGAGTCGGGACAGGACTCGATAAAGGCCGAGGCGATCGTGTACACCATGTCGAGACCCAAGGGGGTGTCGAAGGGTCCCTGCCACGGCTGCTGCTGCAGGACGGC
This sequence comes from Papiliotrema terrestris, assembly GCA_019857685.1. Lineage (NCBI taxonomy): Eukaryota > Fungi > Basidiomycota > Tremellomycetes > Tremellales > Rhynchogastremaceae > Papiliotrema > Papiliotrema terrestris. The sequence goes on from JAHXHD010000613.1 coordinate 9,433, forward strand.
CGAGGACTCCCAGGCCTGGTGTCGCGCCTCGACGGTCAGGATCGAACCGGCCACGGTGAGGTACGTCTTGTCGCTGATGAACTGAGCGGCGCCGAGGTAAGCTGAGACTCCGACGTTCTCGATGAGGTGAGCGAGGGAGATGAACGACGCGACGTCGGTGTACGGGCTGGGGTCAGCGGGGCCGTGACGGTTGAAGAACCAGGTCTGGAGGGACGGGTGGGGAGAACGTGCATTGACGACAGAGGGGGAAGACGGGAGGATCGGTAGCACTCACAACTTGTAGTTGCACGGCTGGACGGCAGCATCACCAAGCGCACCGGCCAAGAGCGTCACATGGCTGTTCTCGTGTGAGGCGACCTGTGACAGTCGTCCCCGGACCCAGTCGGGGAAACCCGCAGCCTCGAAGTCGGTGTCGGCAAACTGGTTGAGGGCGTCGGCGCTGCGATCAGCAGCGGCTCCGAAATCGCCCAGTCATCTGGGGGAACTCACTAGAACTTGTTCTCGAGGTGCTCGAGAGTGAGCGCATACTGCAGAATCTGGGTGTCGGTCGGCGCGGAGGCCGAGGCATCGTCCCGCTTGGCGGTCAAGCCGGTGGGGAGGGCCGAGGCGCCGAGGAAGGAGGCAAGGGCGAAGAGGGCAGTGAGCTTCATCGTGGGAGATGTGTTTGGCTGTGGTGTGTGGTCTTGAAATTGCGAGAGGTGGGAAGGCGAAGGTGGACCTTTCCATACGTCGACCCCTCACTCATTATATATCTGAGCGCCATCGTCCACTGTCGCCTCCAATCGACACCTCGCCGTTGCATGTACCCTCGAAATATCATCGTACGATGCATACCATCCTATCCAGCCGGCAACGTCATGCAGGTGTCACGCTACGACCCGGCTCGAATTGCCCGAAGAGCCGATTGTTCGGTGCCAGTACTGTAATGAAAGCACGACGAATGATCACCTGCTCGGGATGCGAGATGCGGGGCGGGGGGGACTATCCCCGGCGATTGCGCTTCACTGGGACGAGTCCTGATTCCTCTTCGAGACCGCCTCCCGATCACCAGAGACATGGCCATCGGCCACTACATCAGCGCTATGCTTTCATTTGCAGTCAGGTACCGGTTCACCGGAACGTGGCGAAGGGGGCGTAGCATGCGGGACCGGGCCATTGACGGCACGCATGGTGCCACGATCCGGGAGTGAGCACGGGCACGAGCGGCAAGGCTGATGATCGGGTACATGAGTCATGTCGTGCTCAAACGTACGTGACACCGAGTGCGTAACCGGTCACATCCACATCCGGGCACGCTGCAGCAGTTCCCAGGACGTTGCGCCCCGCGTCCGACATTGATTGGCAGCTTCCCGTATCATCGTACGATGTTTCGGCGTCCAAGCTTGGCTCAGACAAGCAAGAATAGCAGGCTCGGCATCACGGCAGCCTGGTCACCGGCAGGCCCAGGGGATCTGGCAAGGAGGCAGCATCTGCGGTGTTCGCTGCCGTGGTGACGGGGGCAAAAGTTACGGCTCCCCGGAGCGGATGGCGCGGTGTTAGCGTTAAATCCGGCTCAGAACTCGATTGCTTCACACCAGCACACACAGCCGCGCGCCGAGAGGCGTCACAGTGACTGGACGCTCCTACAGCAATACGCCCGGAAGCAGAGTTGTGAGCAGGCCAGATCCCGGAATAGATGAGGTCCGCCGGGGGGCAAGGCGGACAACTCGCAATTAATGCAACCTGCGATCGAGCGTTACATTCCTGTGACTTGCCACTTTGAGCATCTCCAGGCAAGCTGCTTCCCGAGGGGTGTCTCACCTATACGCTGCATATGACGTGGGTGGGGACTCACTCGTTTGATACTATTCCAGCGGGCCGGTACACGACTGTGCGATGCCCCAAAGTCGCCGTCGAGACTGGCTCGTATCCCTTGCATGCTCGGTCCCCGGTCTCAGCGCGGTGATCGCTGCTTCGCTGTCATTGTGCCCTGCTCGGCTGTTGCGGGCATGTGCTACATCTGCTACCCGGGGCGAGCATATTCACCATCACCTGCAGCAGGAGCCTAACATATTCGCGAATAGAGTGTATGGATCATCGAGGCCTGTAAATGCATTTCCGTGTCGAGGGTAGGAGGTCGTGTGCAGTCCCCCCGAGTTCGAGCACAACATAGTGTTACCGTCATGAACAGTTCTGGCAATTTCATATGGATGCATGAGCCCGGGGGGATGTAGGCCGTGTTGTGAGTCTAAACGATGGTGTATCATGTACAGAGGGTAGAGCCAAAGGCGGCTCAACTACGATGGAGAAAGTCCAGAAATCAGAAAGCGGGGTAAATCGCGGGGCGGGATGTATAATCTATAGGGGCATGGTGGGGGAAACGAGCACAGCGAAGGAAAGCAGTCAGTAAGGAATCACGGAATGCTCTACCACCTGGAAGAGTATCCTCCGCCTCCTCCTCCACCTCCGTAGCTGTTGGCCCCGGAACCACCATATCCCCCTCCACCGCCGTATCGCCCACCTCCTCCTCCACCACCTCGGCCACGTCCTCCGCCTCGTCCTCGTCCTCCGCCACCGCCGCCGTACATGCTCATCTCGAGCAGCTCGGGCGGGACTTCAGCCTTGCTCTCTTGGAGAATCTTGACGAGCTCTCGGGCGGACTTGGCGTTGTCGGTGGTGAAGTAAGTGTACGAGGTTCCCTTTCGACCGGCTCGACCAGTTCTGCAGTCAGCACTTGTGTGTCTGTGTGTATCAACACAAAACTCACCGGCCGATTCGGTGGATGTAGTCCTCACAGTTGTTGGGGAAGTCGTAGTTGATGACATCTGCTGTCAGCTTCGCGTCTCGTAATGAAGCAAAGAACAACTTACAGGCGATATCCTTGACGTCTACAAGGTGAATAAATATGAGGGATCAGTGAGTAAGAGGTAGAGCGAGAAGGACATAGAGAGTGACAAGTGTGAAGAGGAAAACAAAGCTATGTCAACATTTTTTTCTCGCGAGGTTGAGAAACCCCGCTGAGACGACAATCGACTCCCGTCTTCGATGTCGGTCAATCCACGCCTGATCACAAGTTTGACCAGATCGTCAGCCGCCCAAGACGGGCGACCGACAATCTGCAAGAACGCGTTGGTCGTCACGCCCACGAGCGGCCGAAACAGCTCGGGACGATCAGCGCGTCAGTGAAAAGGGGACAAACGCTCTTTGCCGTGTCGGCGCGTCATCAGCTCTGCACCCCTATGCTTGGACCGGGAGCCGGCCTAGGAAGGCAGCGCGACTCCAAGCGGCAAGGTGAGAGACCTGTAGATGCGCCTTTGAAAGAGAGTCCGTCTCGCGTGTGAAGGACCGAGATCGATCCTGGAGGACGATTCCGTCTGTGCGGGCGGCAGAAAAGGGGTAGTGGAGCGACACATACCTAAACCACGCGAGGCGACATCGGTGGCCAACATGATGGGCGACCGTCCCGACTTGAACTCGGCGAGAACCCAATCACGCTCGTTCTGCTGCCTGCCTGTTAGCCGTACACAGGTTGAATCAGGATGCAAGACTCACTTGTCACCGTGGATGGCGAGCGCTGGCCATCCATCCGTTCGAAGGAACTTGGTCAGGTCGTCGGCGGTTCGCTTGGTACCGATGAAAATGATAACCTTTCCGTTCTCCTGCGAGATCTGCTCGAGGTGCTTGAGGAGCTTGCCTCGCTTGTCGAACTCGGAGCAGACCTCGACGTGCTGGGCCACGTTGTGGTTGGCGGACAGCTCGAGCGAACCGATGTTGACCTGGATGAAGTCATGCAGGAAGTCCATGGCGAGCCGCTGAACGTCCTTGGGCCAGGTGGCCGAAAAGAGGAGCGTCTGTCGGTCCGGTCGGATCTGGTTGACAATCTTTCGGATCTGAGGCTCGAAACCCATGTCCAACATTCGGTCGGCCTCGTCCATAACAAGGTAGGTGACTCGACGAAGGTTGGTCTTGCCGGTCTCGAGCATGTCGATGAGTCGTCCGGGCGTGGCAACGCAGATCTCGACACCCCGTTGCAGATCCCTAATCTGCGGGCCCTTGGGCGCACCACCGTAGATGGCCGTGTTTCGGATTCGCGAAGATTTGCCAAACTTGGTGCACTCGGCTTGGGTCTGCACCGCGAGCTCACGAGTGGGGGCAAGGATGAGGACGATGGGTCCATCACCGGGAGCGAGGAGGGGTTGAGCGTTGATGTGAACCATGGCCGGAAGGGCGAACGAGATGGTCTTTCCGGAACCGGTCTCGGCGACGGCGACGACATCTCGACCGGACAGAGCCATGGGCCAGGCCTGGCACTGAATGGCGGTGGGATGCGGGAAGCCGAGGGCCCGGATCTCGCTCAAGACGTAGTCGGGGAACCCGGCCTCGTCGAACGTGGTGATGGGTCGGGGGATGTTCTGGCCTTGGATCTGGGGTATCAGCACTTGCACTCATCGCCAAGGTCTAAAAGCTCACGGTCATCTGCTTGGAGGCTCGGAACTCGGCAATCTCCTGCTCGGATCGGGCGGTGACTCGCGGGTCCTGGACGTAGAAGCTGCCATCAGTTCGGAATTGGGCGGCTAACGCGACGCCACTCACTTCTTCTCAAACTTGGTGAGCTGGGTGTTCGACCAGTTGATGTCTTGCAGACCGGCACCGAGGTTGCCCATTCGGTCACCTGGAGTATCAGCCATGTTCAATGACGGCTTTGGAGGTTGCTGGGTTCTCAGACCAACCTCCATGACCGCCGTAACCACCACCGTATCCGCCAGAGTAGCCGCCATAATCACCTCCGCCTCCGCCGTATCCTCCGCCACCTCCACCGTATCCGCCTCCTCCGCCGCCGTAGCCACCTCCTCCTCCACCGTAACCGCCGCCGTAGGATCCACCTCCGTAAGACTGCAGAGTTAGCACAACTGTCCTTGACTAGGACGCGGGGCGATGGCAACTGACCATGTTGAAGAAGTTTTTAGTGTTTTTGTTGACGGGTTGAAGTGAGTGTGCGCGTTGGTCTTCCTAGGTTCGGAAGGCTTGTTGGTTGGAATGAGAGAAGACTTGAGCAAATCAAGTGCTGTGTGTTTGCGGGAGGAAGGAGAAAGGGAGGTAGGTGTGTCGGTTGAATTTGTAAGAGGATGGGTAATCAGAAGACGAGAAAGGAGAAAAGCAACGCAACCCGCCCTCGCTGCGCGTGTGATCCGCCGCTCGCTCGCTCGGGCCTCGCCACCACCGCCGAACTGTGTTGAAAATCCTCGAACGCCCTAGGCCGAGCTCCACCCGCCACTCACAGCACCGGAGTTTGTCAATGTGGCACACGTGGCTTTGAGCGGCCGTCGTGGAAAAAGGTTAACATGCTGAAACGTGAGATTACGCCGGGTGACGCTGGTGATCCGCCTGCATGTTCTGTTCCTGAGCCAGGGGAATCTATAAGCTGCTGCGGTACATGCATCCGACAATGGGGGGCGGTGAATTCAACAGAATCAACAGGCATGAGGTGTCATCACTGCACCATCTTTTCGCGTCCAAGACCATCTTCCCCTTGAATTCGACCCTATCTAGCCTTTCCCAGTTGGTGTATAAAGCCCTTTCCCGTCTACAAAAGCGCTCGCTTTGAGCGTCTTGGACAACCAGAGCTTACAACCGCCGTTCCGCCCAGCCCGCCAGACGACCGCTCGCTTGTTTCACTGCCAGAACAAACAGAGGACGTCATCTTCCACTGTGCGACACGACACACATGCCTGAGCGCTACGAGATGGGACAGCGTGGAACGCGGTCCTCGATGTTTTCGAGCACGTCACCTTCGACATGGCTTCCGACATGGCGGGGTCGCGAACAGTACGCTGCGCTACCATCGGGAAGCAGCGACCCGTATTCAACCGGCCGGCCCAAAGCCAGCAGTTCCAAGAAACGACTGCTGCAGGGTGCCGCGATCTTGGTTGGAGCGTTGTTTGTGCTCGCGCTGGTTACCGACAGCAGATCCAGCGGCAGGAAGGACGCTGGGAGCGATCAGGCGGACGCCGCCGAGGGCAGCTCCCCGCGACCGTCGAGCTGGGGACAGACGGAAGCGGACGGCTGGACGGATGCGGATATAGAGGGGCTGGTCGATCTGGGGGAGATTGCGGAGCAGCGGTATCGACTGAGCTTCGACGCCTCAGAAGAAGGCATCAAGACGTGAGTCGACATGAGTAAACCAAGGCGACTGTAGCAGCGGGCGCGGTCGGGGTCACTGACTTACAGGTACTGGACACAACTGCACGAGTTCGCATCGGGCCTGTCCAGATCAGTCTCCACTCCCTTGCTATACTCGATACACACACATTTACCCGCGTATCTCTCCGACTTCTTGCCCGAGGCGAGCAAACCACGCCGTCTGGGTCCGCCATCCATGATCTCGTACAAGACGATACACCAGACGGACAAGTCGAAGCAGGAGCTCAACGCCGAGACTCGATCCTGGGTCGAGATGAACGAGAAGGACGGATGGAGATTGAACTTCCTGGACGACCAGGACGCGTGGGACTGGGTTCAGAGGGTTTTCCCCGGGAGCGACATCGAATGGGCATGGAAGTACATGCACCGTGGCGTGCTGCGGGCAGACTTTTTGCGGTACCTGCTGCCGCTGATAGAGGGTGGAGTGTACTCGGACGTCGATGTGAGTCGCGCGAGGGCTGCAAACGACTCATCTCCAGTTGCTGATGCCAGACCCGGCCCATCCGGCCCATCGAGCAGTGGGGACAACTGGACGTGGAAGTACTCGACTTGACGACCACGGACGGTCCGGACTGGCGGAAATCGCTCGCGACACACCCGGCCGTCATGGTCGGTATCGACGTGAATGTGCACGAGCTGCTGGACTGGCACAGGGGCTGGCCGCGAGCAGTGGGCATCTGTCAGTGGACCCTGTCCGGCGCACCGCATCACCCGATATACATTGACGCGGCCCGTCGAGTCGTCAACGCCACGCGGGTCGTTGAGAACTGGGACAGGGAACAAGCTGCCAAGATCGCGCAGCTGGAGACGGAACGGCCCGATGACTGGGAGAAGAAGGTGCAGGATCTGAAGGGGATGAAGAAGGATCACGCGATGAACGTCATGGAGTGGACGGGACCCGGTCTGTTCTCGGATGCAGTCATGGCGTGAGTGCCGCAGGCTCGAAGCAAAGTCGACGGCGGCTGATTGCAGATTCCTGTTGGCGCGGTACAACGTCACTTGGCACCGACTTCGGGGGCTGCAGAACCCGCTGAGGATAGGAGACGTGTTGATTCTGCCCATCACGGCGTTTTCGCCTGGCGGACAGCCAGACTTCCAGTCGGGCTCGCCAGACTCGCCTCAGGCAGATGTACTGCATAACTGTGAGTTGACCAAACGGGGTCTGCCGGGATCGGCCAGGCATCTCGATTGGATCGACGCAGGGCTGACCGTGCAGTCCGCGGCAGCTGGAAGGGCGAAGGCTGGTAGTGGAAGAATTTCGCATCGATGTACCGCAATCAGCACGCACACACTGTGCCTCGAGCAATGGGACGAAAGGAGCGACGTGTAGAACAGGACGATAACGATAACGAGCTGCATGAATGGTCCCGCCTTCGACGTGGCGCGATAATTGGGCGTTGGACAGCTTTGTCGTCGAAGGCTACTCACGACAAGCATGATTCGGGGATTAGGCATACGGTGGCAAGTGGTTATGAAGCTTCGCTACGACAAAATTACAGGCGTCGACGCGTGCCGGTCCCGTCATCGACGGGATCAACAAGACTATGAGATACAAACAGCATAGACAGCTCGGCCAGTGTAATAGAACACACAGCATATGCATTCTTGCCATTCTCGTTTCCTCTGCAGCTGGCCAATATGATCGGGCTGGGGGATTGCGAAGAACGGACAGCAAGCCCGGCAGTGCAGCCGGTCAAACGAAACGCGGGCGTCCTCGCAACCAAAAGCGACTCCGGGGCGGGGAAGAGCGTTGGGAAATTGAGAGGGAGTGGGGGCCAAAGAGAGAGGGAGTCCTGAGGAGGGCGCAGGATGGCCACATGGGGCGTGTGGGGCAGGCGTCCCGCAAACTGTCTCCGGGATGCTTATCCTGTGTCTTTGGGCTATGGGTCGTTCCGGCACCTCCTTTCTGCGCAAGCCGCGCCATCCAACTTACAGGTAATCCATAGAGCCCCTCGCCGGCATGACCATGCTCGATGAGCATGTTGCGGACATTCCGTATCGAACGTATTCCACTTCACCTTGCCACAGCATTCACGTCCGCAGATTATAAAGGTACTGAGACTTGTTCACCGCCAACACTCAGGTTCACGCGGTCGATGATCGTGAGTTTCCGCCTGTGCTAAAGACGGAGGCATTGATATGGTGTTGAAGGCGAGAAACGGTAGACTTTGCGACAAGGCGAAGTTGATGCCTCGAAATCGTGCCCATAGCTTATCGGGCGGGATCACAATCAACGTCTCAACGTGACGTGGCCACAGCTGGCCTTTGTACCGACAGGTGCAGCTCCTGGCTTCCGTCACCGAGAATTCAGCTAACAGCGACATAAGGAACGGAAGCGCGGCAAAGCCCGAGAGCCCCTCATACCCTTGGTCTGAAGCCCACGATCGAACGCATAAAGTGGAGAAGAATGCCCAGAAGGACTCGACAGCCGTCTCGATCGGTTCTGAGATCCCTTCCGCCGCTTCCGTCCGGTCCCACAACTCGCATCAAATTGCCCTGACCGAAGCCACGATAGATGGAACGAGCAACGTGACTGGGCGAGCAAATCCCGGCGGAACCGGGTGTCGATTTGCTCATCCTGGTGTCACTCATCGATGTTGATTGGACAGCGAGCAGATCGATCATGAACCGATCGCGAGCCACGATCATCGACGCCGAGCTCGACAGATGTTCGGTACCCGGACATCCACACATGCGGACGTACGAATGCGAATGCGAAGCTTATCCTGATCTGTCACGTTTAGTCCGCGAACTTGTTCGGTAGCGCCGTTTGTCTGTTTAGGAACTAGTGGCTGTCGGAAGGAGAATTTTGATCTCTCGGCGAAGGAGCACGTACGCATCTGCCTCGAACATGCCGTTGTCCGAGTCTCCGAGTAAGCCACAAGCGTGTCTGACCATCTTGCGGTGCACGCCTGGCACGTGAAGCAGCTATATCCATGGTATTACCGGGTATGGCCCGCTAGTTTGGACCCCCACCATCGGCTCGCAGCAGCCGAGCAGGCTAGGGAGGTTTGCGGGAACTCAGGGTTTCGCGGTGGAACCATTTTGACCTCCGGGCCGCGCCCGAAAAGGGCTGAAAGGCAGATCCCGGTGGAACTCATGGGGTCTCGAGGCACTGCTGCACGGTCGCGCCAGAAGAGTTGTCGTCTGCGTGTCGGGCACTCTGGGTCGCCGACTGGCAGCTGTACGCCGTGGACAGCACTGCTTGTCCGCAGTCAAAATTGTCGGTGACGCGCGAGCTCCGCTGTTTTCGGGGTGGCGTCAGAGTGTAGCATACCCGGCAGATCTTCGGGATGCCCCGGCTCGACACGCTTTGTAAGGGTAAATCAAGGTGAGATCTGAGCTTACCCGTCCGGTGTATGCCTACTTGGGATAGGGTGCACGCCAGGGCGTAGCAGGGCGGGGCGCTGAGCAGAGTAGTCGCCAGCCACCCGGCGACCCGTCGGCGAACGGAGTCACTATGATGGTGGACACGCATAGTACTGGACCGCGCTGCGGGCGTGCGACGCCCACATGCTCAGCTCGAGTTGGTCATTGCTATTTGTCAGGAAGGGCCGAAACGTTATGTACACACACGGCGGCAAGCATGTCTGCGTTGATGCGTAGATTTTCTAGATGCTTGGACAAGCGCGCGCTGCATGAGGCTTGAACTTTGTGACCGGGCATGCATAGGCGTCAGACTTGATTAGGGGCAGGCCCTTGTTGAATGCGGTGACATAGGTGGTTGCGGTTGGAAAGACAAGCACGCGGTAGGCTCGTGTGGCCCGGCAACCGGCAGCCGCAGCCGCAGCGATGGCGCCGAGAGAGTGGGCCAAGCGCATCCCCATGGACACGGAAGCAAGTGGTTCGGGGATCAAGTCTCCGGCGGCAGCGGGTCCAGATCCACAGCAGGGTTTGTCAAATAGAGCCCGGAGGCGATGCGGGCGTGCGCGCGTACATACGTCCCTGCTTGTGCTCTAATTACCTCTCCAAGGGCTGTTGCCGAACCCTGTTAGGCTCATGCCCCCTGAACCCCTAGCGAGGGCTTTTGCACTCACCGGTGTGTCAAAGTCAGATCCCTTTTCCTCAGCCGCGGGCGTCTACGGCTTGTTCGGAGGAAGTTTGCCCAGCAGGATCAAGGGACGGGAACGCGCGAGGCGTGATTACAGCATCCAACTCGGCGTGGAGAGAGACGCAATTGGGGAGGTCCGGGCCAAGGAAAGGGAACCCCGTGAATGAATGACGACGACGATCGAGTAAGGGGAGGAGGCAGGACCCAGAAGCCGAGCGTGTCTCTACAGGGGG
>JAHXHD010000614.1:0-31033 GCA_019857685.1 Papiliotrema terrestris
AGGCTGGAACGAGTGATGTCAGAGTATGCTATGAGCCGCGTCCTGGTAGTGTTTGTGCTGATTGCTGCTATGCGGATGAACGATCTACAACATTGTTGACTGCGAATGAAGGATGGCAACGGAGAAAAGTGGTGGGATGCGGTGCTGGATCGCCTGTATGTTGTTAGGGATCGCTCAATGGTCGGTTGGATAGGGGATTGGGTTGGCTGTCGAGGTGAGGGTCGTGTCGACCGTCGGATTATGCAACATTCCCTGAATCACAAGTGCAAAGCACAAGCACAACACACCATACACCACCCACAACCCCCTTGCCGCCTTCGGCTTGGCGGAACCTTTTCACCATGCGCGACCATCCTCGTTAGAGCCTATGCATACACGCAAATCATCGTCACACACCTATGCAGAGGGTAATGAATGCATGCTACCGATACCACCAGGGACAATATGCTTCCTTTGCACAACGTCAGAGCGCACCCATGTGACCGAACGCTACGAAGTGAGGCACACCCTCATTACTCCAGCTCGAAGGCGCCGGCGAGGAGACACAGTCCGCGAGCCATATGATCCACCCGGCGATGCCCGTCAGCTGTCGGTCGGACGGTCCTTCATTAGTCGCGGTCTTTCGAGTGCCCCACTGTGCGGGGTCTTGGCTCATGCGGAAGTCGCGCAGCGCGAGTGCGAGCAATTGCGGGTCGGGCGTGTGAGGCGAGACAGTGTAAGGTGGAGGAGGGGCTTGACTGACATTGTCGTCTGAGGTAAGGACCATCTTGTTGGAGAGATGACGTCGGGCCATGGCTAGAGGATTGAGGGGGGTCCCGTGTGGATGAGGTTAGGGGGTCGAAGAAGGCGACACCCTTGCCCTGCGAACCGCGAGGGAAATCAGCCCATCCTGCTGGCCCCCCTCATCGCCTCGAACAGTCCACGGTGTGAAGGGAGAGTAGCTCAAGGGAGCATCGGCGAAGGCGGGTTTCGCTCCACGGCGTCCTTTCTCCAAGATGCGAGCGTCACGACGACAGGAGCTTTATATGAGGGGCGCTCGGTGGGAGTTCATTGTCGTCCACCACATCCAGTCAACACAGGCGTCGCATAAACGTACGTTCATATCCACATGGCTAGCTCCTCTGACTTCCCTCGCGAGCGCGAGAGCGTTCATCCCATTTATGAGAGGGGTTGTGTGTGGGACATTGATAGCAGGGGTTGGGGACATTGATAGTAGATATCTGGGACATTGATAGCAGATATTTGGGACATTATGTCGAGCTATTCATTGGCCGTTGTCATGATGCTTCATTATATCCTCAAACTTGAATAACGAAGCCCGGACTGGGTCAACCATTGTGCTTGAGATATGTGACGAGCCATGTCATACAGCTCGTGTCGAACAGGAACTGGCGGTAAGCGAGTTAGCCGAACCGCTTCGCGGTTTGATCACGCTTCTGCGAGCTGGTCATTCACCATTTTGTTCCACTCCATAATCATTGAGCTCGTCTGTGTCCACCAGAATGACGGTCATCCGACGCAGAGATGAAGATCCGGATATGCAAATTCCAGCAGATCCGACGGCGCCCTCGTCATACTGGTTTCCCCTCCTCCTGATCATCCTGGCCTGTGCCGGCTACATCGTTTGGCGGCGGCGTGAGAGAGGGAGCGCGAGAGCGTTCGGGTACGTGGACGACACGGGGGGAGCTTCGTATGCGGACGCAGACTAATCGACTCAGGCTAAGGAACTTTTCGAGTGGGCAAGCAGCAGTGCGGCTGTCAATGGACGACGACGGGGTGAGTAAAGGCCGTCTCTTGTTGCAATCAGGTCCGCGTGACACATCTCTCGAACTCACACCAGCCCGCCTCGACTTCGTTCATCGTGAACAACGGTTCAAATGAGTCGTTACCGTCTCACGCCCTGTCCGACCTACCAGTCCTACCCCAATCGCCTGCGCCGTCCTCCTCCCCACATCGTCCACCCACATCTTTGCCCGTTCATCCCGCTCGACAAAGTCAGAATACTTCACCCATGCCGTCATATAGTGGCCCCTCTCACGACCCATCCACTGCTCTCTCCAGCGGTGCGGCCGGTGCGCAAGGAGGGACGTGGCGGGGTGACCCACTCGGAGCGGGAGCGAAAGTCAAGAAGGTGGTGGGAGGGCGGAGGTCGACGCGTGCCAGAGGCCCAGTAGAGGGTGTGGATGGCGAAAGCGCGAGCGAGAGTGAAGCGGAGCCCGAGCGGGAAGACGCGTTTGGGCTGGGGGACGACGACGATGAACCGCTTGCCAAGCTGGTCAAGTGATGAATGGCAGGGACGATCCTCATGCATATCATATCTTCTGCTTGTCCACTACCTGCCTAGCATGTAGCAGACTCGCCAATCGATCAAGGCAATGAAGCTGCTGCACACGGCGACATGATATCAGCTTGCATGTGCAGTGGCAACAGACGTAAATGCCACTTCGCTCGCTCTTGGCGTGGAGCAGCGAAATATCCAGTCTGTCAATCTGGGATGAGCCGACGTCACTGCCAGAAGAGTCCACCTTTCCGCATTCACCCTCCCGCGTTATCCTCTCTTACACAGCTCCATCCTGTCCTTTGGGGCTTCTCAGAACGGTCGATCAGCTTTTGTCTCAGCCGCACGTCCAGACGAGTCCATCACCATGCCAGGCTCGAAACGGCGAGCGCTGAAAAAGCTCCTCTCGCCCAACTCTTCCGAAATGTCTATTCCCGCCCAGAACAGCCTCACCTCCCTCGACTCTTCCACGAGTATTGCCTCCAATCCGAGCAACTACATGTCCGACGAGGCGCTGCAGCAAGACCTCGAGGTGGAAGCTATGATAGAACGCGGACAGACCATCGCAACGGGGGACCATCGAGCTCAGAACGGACTGAATGACCTGGGGCCCTCTGGATCTTCTAGCGTGCCGCCGCCTCCGCCTCCCGCTACAGGAACGTCGCTCCCGCCGCTGGGGAAGGGACATGACTTGGACGGACATCGTCCGCCCCCGCCTCCCCCGACTGCAGGGATGTATGCGCCGCAGCAGGTCACGGCGGAGCAGCTCATGTTTGGAGATGGAGGAGACGGAGCGAGTGGAGCCAGAGGAGGCAAGAAGAAGAGCTCGAAACAGAGGTTTGCCGAGAGGCAGGTGAGTGCAGCTTTGGGCCTAATGTTGGCTGCTGCTGATCTGCAGGCCCGGAGACAAGAAGCATTGCTGCATTCTGCACCGCCAAGCGATCCTGCATGGAACGATCAGCTCGAAAGCGAGAGACAGCGGGAGATTCAGGTCATCGGAGATGCGTGTACCAAGCTCGGCAGGGAGATCTATGAGGTTTGTCCAGGGTGACACAAAGAGACTGCAAGGGTGCTGATGCTAGATCGCACCTGACGGCCACTGCATGTTCAACGCCATCGCTGACCAGCTGAACGAAATTGGCTTGCTCCCGGCGAAAGAGGTGAGCAGCGCGAGTATGCGCTTGGATTCTACTCATCACAGGCGTCCAACCCCCGTCATACTCGAGAGACCGCCGCCAAGTACATGCTCGCACACCCAGACGACTTTATGCCCTTCCTACCGAGCATCACCGGCGAAGACAGCGCCGGCGCAACCGACGACGGGTTGATGACCGAACCGCAGTTCAAGAAGTACTGCTCCTTGGTGGCTGAGACGGGCGAGTGGGGCGGCGAGCCCGAGGTGCGCATGGACCACCGTCACGGGATGAAAGCTAACGCCAAGATCCAAGCACTTTCCCGGGCATACAATGTACCTATTCATGTGATACAGAGCGGCCCGCCAACGATCGTCTCTCATGGGGGATCGGACGATGCTTTCGGAGGTGGTCTGACACCGGAACAGTCAGCTGCGCAGGGCGACCGGGTTGTAAGGATCAGCTACCATAAGCGGATGTACGGATTAGGCGAGGTGAGCTAATTTCCATAATTGAATGTCGAGGAGCTGACGGAAGCACTATAACTCGTTGCGCAAGGCTGGGTAGATTCCAAGAGCGGCTTCGAAGATATGGCTCCCTATAGAATGTTTCATGTGCACATGTGCCTACCATTCGCGAGTTGACAGGAGGGGCAGGGCATGCGGGTCTGAGGGGGACAGGACGGACGGAAAGGGCCGACGAGGAGGGGTAACTGGCGTAGAACCTGGAAACGAATCAAGAACCGGTCCCTCCAGCTATATCATGCATAGACTTGCTTAACGCTCCTGCCACTCTCTCCCTTTCTCCAGCCTGCTCCGACTTTCCGGCATGATAGGGCGATGTAGCGTCGCCACGATCTTGGCTACAGAGGAGTCTGGGCGGCTTTCTCCGACCAGCGAAGCGCACACAACATCTCCGTGTGTTCGCTCGTCGAACAACAGCTGTTTTCTTGGTGGACGAAGCATCCTACGACTACCACCATGCATCTCACCCGGACGTTACGGAACGCCGCTCGCTCAAATTATCCAGGTCATGTGCCGCTTACGACTGCGCAGAATGCTCTGCTCGCGGTCGGCAGCGGCGTCATGGGCGTTCTGGACACCTCTCGAGGAGGTGCGTCATCTGCGTCCTCGTATCTGGGCGGGGCTAATTGCAGACCTGATCGCTACGCTCTCAGAGTCAACAGCATCGACTTTCCTGCCCTCGCTACACCAGGCAATGGTCGCGCACCCCGAGGGCCGACAAATCATGCGCGATCAGCCGTCTATCGCTAGCGATGTGCACGACAAGCTTCGTCACCTCAAGCGTGGAACCCTCGGTCGGGAGTGGGTGGAATGGTGCGAGAGGGGCAACGTCACGCCTGACACTCGTGCGGCTGTGAGTCGATGCCGCCAGCAAAGTGTTGCGAATTTGTCTGACTCCAGGTTCAATACATCGACTCGCCCACACTGGCATACACCATGCTCCGGTACCGCCAAACCCACGACCTATACCACACCCTCTTCTCCTTACCCCCGACACTACCTCACGAGCTGTCCCTCAAGGTTCTCGAATGGTCAAACATGTCTCTGCCCGTTGCCGCCCTGTCGTCGACCTTCGGTCCATTCCGCCTCTCGGCCCAAAGGCGCGATACGTGGATCCGGGATTGGGTGCCATGGGCCCTTCGGACCGGTGCGGAGGGGAGAAGTCTGGTGGGTGTGTATTGGGAGAAACGGTGGGAGCAGGGCGTGGGAGAGCTGAGGCGTGAGCTTGGAGTGAAGCGGAATGATGCGATTGGCGTCGAGAGTAGGTGGAAGGGGTATCGGGAGATCAGGGAGATGGAGCGGGAGTTGCGCAGGAAGGGGGAGTGGGTGGACGAGCCTGAGGAATGGTAGTCCGATGAGGACGCCGGAGATCGGTCGAGCCAGCATTAATCCTCAAAGACAGCACAGGTGTTGATTCGGCGGCAGCCTCATGCGCTCTTCCTTTCATTCCAACCTCGTCGGTGAGAACAAAGGACAGCTAACCGCCATCCCGCAAGCTCGACGTCACGCATATCATAGCAGCATCAGCTCATTCTGTTGTACCAATACCCAATCATGCAGTCGTCATCGGTCCTGGTGCCCGCACAGCCCCGCGAGCGCCTAGCGTCACAATCCGGTCAGTCCACGTATCGCATCGCGGCGCAGCCCACCGGTGGGTCAACGGGCCCAGTCGTCAGCAGTTGGGAGAGCGTGCACAACTCGTTCAGCCGGGGAGGGGCCGACGCCCCGCTCGCGTGGGCGGCGGTACGCCATCAAGACGTGACGAAAGAGGAGCAGCCGCCAGTTGAAATCGTCAAAGAACAGGCTTCGCGTGCGTATGCGGTTGGCCCTTGTCGGCACAGAGACAGCTCACGACACAGGAGCATGTAGCCAAGCGGTATTGATCACATGCCTGCATCTCTCGCACCTCACTACCCTGCGTGACGTGGGCCTATACGCCTGGACCCTGCCGCTAATGAAGGACCACGCAGAGTCCACCATGCGCATCATGAAGCGCGAGTCTGGGATCACGGGACGCATCCGGAGTCTTGGCTGATGTGGCAGAGTACGCGCAACAGCTTCGAGAGCTCAGCACGCACGTCTCTCTCAATGTCCGACTGGTGCGTGGTGATTTTGCAATCGCACTGACGGCAGGCGCCGGATCCGTCTAAAGCGTCGATTCAGCACCACCTGCAGAAGGCCCGCCTCGCTGCGGGCCCTGACAGATACATCGCGGTCCTGTATGCGGGTCACGGAATTCAGGAGCCTCCGACCGAGCCGGGCGAGCTGTGGTGTTACAATCGCTCGTTTGAGGAGTGCGCCCAAAAAGGCGAGGGGCCGACAGAGTGAGCAGGGCAAGGCGAGCAGATGGAAGGCGCTCACGTCAGGTACATCCCGGTCCTGCTGTTCGACATGCTCACTTGGGCCGGCGCGTCCACCTGCTACGTCTGGGACTCGCAGAATGCGGGTCGCTTCATCCGTGCCGCCCACACCGAATCGCAAGAGATCGACACACAACTGCGCTCCGCCGCCGCGCAGAACCCCGCCGTCGCAGCGATCCATCCTGCCGTATACGCCAAACGTCATATTCACTTCGCGGCGTGCGGGGCGAATGAGCCGCTCCCGCGTGTCCCGGGCTTCCCGGACGACCTGTTCACTGCGTGCCTCACGACGCCGTTGAAGATTGCCTTGCTGTACCACAACCTCCAGACGTCGCCGCTTGCGGGCGATGACGGCGAGAAGCAGCGCCAAAAGACCGCAGGGTACATGGAAGCGATGCTAAACGGCCTCAGCGACAAGCTCACCGCCCGGCTTTGGTCCGAGCTGCGCGCTATACTGTACACGATCGCGTGGCAGACGCTCGACGGACCGACGTACCAGATGCTGTTCGTTACCTCTGGAGAGGTCATCGCGAACCTCTCGGCGGGGTATATCCTCGCGCAGCGGGTGCTGAAGACGTACCGTGCCCATCCCGAAAGTATCCCGCCCATCCCGGCCTCGACGGAACACGCCCTCTGGACGACGTGGGACCTCATCCTCGACAACCTGTTTGAGCAGCTCCCGCCGCATTTCGACGACGAGGGGGATACAAGATCTTGGGAGGACAAGATATCCCTGGTGTCGTTCATGAACGATCAGCTCGCCTCCATCCTCGAGTGCGAGCGGCCTCTGTTCACGGCCGACGTCCCCAAGTACAAGCCCGGTATCGGCGGCGTCGGCGGCGGCGGGTCCAAGGGGCTTTCGCGCCTGCCCATCATCTGCCAAGCGGCGCTCATGCCCGAGTACCGCGTTCGGGCCTGTGCCGCCCTCGACGCGTGTCTTCGCGAGGTCGACATGAAGGGCCTGGCGCACGCGATGCGGGGCGGCGCCCTTGACGTCGCGACCCAGCTGTTCGATACGGACAACGACGCGCTGGGCGGGATGATGGTCTCTGTGTGGGCCTCGCTGGTCCGGCACGATTCGTGCATCGCGCTGCTGTGTTCGTCGGGCCTCACCGCTGAGCGCCTGACGTCTGTGCCTAGCGTGCGGTTCTTCCTAGAGACCCTCGAGAAACAGGTGGAAGAGTGCGCGCCCGAGTCCAAGAGGTCCATCACGCAGACGACGGCCGTGCTCGCCACTGTTGCCAACTACGTGACGGGTCGACCAGCGCCCCGTTTCGTCCAGCGCGCGCTGGAGCTGGGGCGAAAGATGATGGGCCAGGATGACGGCCTGATCAAGCAGTGGGGCGCGCTGCTCGTCGCAGAGGTCTTATCCAATATCGCGCACGAGGACGAGCAACTCGCAGACGTGAGCGAGATTTTGCAGGAGCAGCTGTTGGACATGGTCGCATCGACGAGCGTAGAGGAAAGAGCTACCGCCGTATATGCGCTTTCCCGGTGGATCAAGCATGGTGCGCATGAAGACATCCTAGAGATGAAGGCCGAGTTGCAGCTGTTATCGGAGGTGATCGACCACGCGAGGACGGACGGTTCCGGTCTGGTCAGGAAGGAGATTGTGCATCTGCTGCACCGCGCAATGACGGCCGGCGGCAAGTGGACGAAGCTGGTGCTGTGGATGCGCATCGTGGATAGCGCTTCCCACCATGTGGCCGCGGCAAGCATCGGCCTACCGGCCGCCATCGCGGACATCAAAGCCCATATCCAAGTGGGCGAAGAGCGCAAGCGATGCCTTCGACAGCTCCTTGCGGTCCTCGAGGTGTACGAGCTTCTGCGGAACGACTCGAATGCAAAGGTGCGCGATTTCGTCGACTCGTGCGTTGACGGCCTATTTGAGGGGCTTCGTCCGTTCATGGATCCCGCCCTGTTCATGGACATCAGGCAAGCGACCTTCCCGCCACGCGGATCGGACTGCACGGACGAGCGATGGACCGAGGATCTAAGGGAAGAAGTCACGCGGATCGGTGGCAGGTTGGCGAAAGATTGGGACAGCGTCAAGCCAGATACGCCCAAATGGGGAGACAGGAACGAGCTGTTTGAGAAGAGCAAGCTATCGCTGCAAGCTCAATTAGCTGTGAGCCGCTCTACATTCGCATCACCCCGCTGATCGCAGCGCGAAGAGGTCCCGCGTAAGAGTCCCGAGCAACTTGCTGGTAAACCAGAAAGCGCCACCGACAAGAACCACCAAATGCGTTTCCGGTTCTTAGAGGACTCGCTCGTTCTCGCCGAACAACAGGGTATGTCCTGGCGCTACGGGGCGAGCCATGCATGCTGACGTGCTGTGGGACTGCCGTGGGAGTGGGAGATGAAGAATATCTCCAGCCCGGATCCGTGGACGAGCTTCACCTTTCACAGCTTCCTCAACACCGTCATGTCTTGCAACAATACGCAGGATCTTCTGTAAGCTTATGCTGGCATTGCATGGGTTGCGGGAAAAATGTACCCAGGCTGATTTGCAGGATGTGGGACTGGAGCACGTCGCGCAAGACGGGAACTGTCAAGCTCCAGCTCGAAGCCGGCAGCGTCATCACCAGTGCTCGGTTCGTGAATGAGCTGTTTGAGCGCGTCGTCGTTCTTGCCGAGATCAGTGTGTCGCACACCTCGCAGATCCGGCGAGCACAGCTGATCGCAGACAACGGCGATATACACGTCCTGTCCGCCATAGCCGACGACCCGACCAACATGAAGCCCATCTCGTCGTTTCTCGCCCTCGATACGCGCAACTCCCCGTTCAGCATACCAGCGAAAGACCGAAAGCTGGTGACGACGTGGTGGCGCCAGTCGGGCAAGCTGTGTGTCGGTGGGCCGAGCGACATCGTCAACATATGGGACTGCCCAGCAGAAAGACTGGACCGTGTGAGCCTGAGACACGGCTTGTGTGAGATCATGTAGCTGACGGAGAGACACTCGAGACGGGCTCCAACGCGGTGATGACCTCTTTGATCACCGAGCCGGTCAGCGGGAATCTGATCTTGGGCGGTTTTGCCGATGGGGACGTCAAGCTGTGGGATCTGCGACAGAGGCGGAAGAGCCCGTTGATGTCCTGGGCGGCGGACATGCCTGGCGCGGACGAGCGCCAGAGCCTTTACCATGCAGAGGATCATGGCGTTGCCAAGCTGGGGGTGGTCCTCGGCGAAAGCAGGCACGTCACGACTGCATGGTACGTCTACACAAATCGTCCCGTCCCCGGCTGACTGCAGTGTAAACGGCCTCTTGCGCGTCCACGACATCCGCCGAACGGCTTCCCCCACATGCAGCATCGTGGCCCACTCGCGCGGGATCTCCTCCGCCTCCTTCCAGGCGCACTCGGGGCTGATGTCGACGACAGCCCGACTCGAGGCGCCAACGCTCGCGGGCGCCGTGAACGTCACCTGGGGCCTCTACCGCTCTACCCGTTGGTCGCTGTCGACCATCACCGAGGACACTTTCACTCTGAACAACCCGTTCCCGCCCTTGGCGCCAAACGCAACGGCCGGCGATGACAAGCAGTGGCGCCAACGCATGTCGACCTTTGCGCCTTATACGATCATGCACAGTCTCAGACCGTTCCTCGGTGTGGGATACGGGACAGAGAGCGTCCTGCGAGGTGTGGGGACGGGGAAAGGGGACGATGCAGAGTCGGGGAGTTATACCTTCCTGCGTAGCCAGCTGGCAAAGGGTGACGTCGAGAGCGTGTGAGGGCGGAGCAGAGGGCTTGCGACCGATCTGTATTTTCTGTAACATACGCAATTGAAAGTGACTTAGCTCAGCATGTACAGTTTGCGCATGAACCCATCACACCCCCTGAAACGCAGCACTCGTATATCATCGGTATAAAAACGCAACACGCCAGAGAAAATGCTTATCCACCAGAGATCCAGATCTAATCACACAACCATGCCACGCCGAGTAACGCCATTCCAGATCGAATTTTCAGCCTGGCGCCTAGAAGAACAGGTACGTAAGGACGAAGACGGCCAGCAACAATCCGCCGACGATTTCGATGGGGATGCCCTGCGCGGCGGCAACGACCTCCTTGGTCTTCTCCACGGCCGTGTCGACGCCGGCCTGGGCTTGTGCGCCTCCTCGCTTTCGCAGACCGGTGACGACCGGCCCTGTCGCCTCGGCGAGCTGCGCGCGTAATCGGTCGATCTCGGCCAAGGCCGTCTGAAGCTTGTCGTTCTCGGACGTGGTCGCGGTGATACCCTTCTCGAGAGCGGCGTTGGTAGGTGACGGCCCCTTGGTGTCGGCGATGATGTTGGCGGTGAGAGGGGGAAGAGGAGGCTCGGCAGAAGTCGACGCAGCGGACAGGGGAGTCGGTTCGGCGGAAGCGGGAACCGGAGCAGCGACGGGTGGGGTCCGGGAAGCGCCGTTAGTGGCCTGATGCGGCGGGGACGATTCGGCGGCCGAGTAGATCTGCTGCGGGGTGTCAGCCTGCACGACCACAAATGCCGCCACGGGAATCGGTCGCGGTTCGAGATGGTGCAAGTTTCGAGATGGAGCGGGGGGGTCAACTCGGCGCTTGGCAGCGATTTTCGGCTTCTCCACTTCCCAGTACGACATCCCCCCGTTGCGGAACAACGAAGGGTCGAACTCCTTGTCTGGAACCGTAGTCCAGTGCGAGAGGCCGTCATGAGGGACGCCAAATGACACGAGTCGCTGAAGCAGCAATGCAAAAAGCGGTGAGCACCTCTCCCACCAGCAGGGATTCACTCTCAGAACGTGTAAATGATCATGCACAGTTGCGAAACGGACAGCGCGTGTACTCACCGACTCATCCAGGATCCTGCTCTGCTCGCCGCTACCTCCCACCTGCTCCTCTGGCTCCTCTGGAATCCCGTTCGCGCCAGTCGACCCGTCCTCCGCGGCGACGTAAGCACACTTGACCTTCTGCTCGTGGATGGCGGATTTGTTCGTCTTCTCCGTCTGCGACCACTGCAGTGAGCCTTCGTCTGGATCCGGGGGACGCGTGACGAACCATCTCGGCCAATGTCCTCATCTCCTCATCGGGCGAGATGAACGCAGACTGCACCAGGAACTTGTCCTTGCATTTGGCGTGTGGGGGCGGCTCTTGTGCCAGCGGCTGCAAAAGGACTGCACGTGAGCTCAGCTTCGGCTAAACCTCCCTCCCACGCACCAGATACCTCCACGCTTTCTCCCGGCTCGATGCGTCCCGAGTTCGGCCTGACGCAGTACTGCTTCGGCGCCGTCGTCTTGACTTTGAAGGCGACTGGCGACGAGTGCGGGTTGTGTACCAGTAGGGCTCGCTTCACGAGCTGGGTAAGGGGGCCTGTGAGTGTGTTATTCATGTCAAGGGAGCGAGGTGGAGAAGGCGGAGCCGAAAGAAACGTTGGTAAGCGCAAAGCTATGACGGCTGAGCGCGTGACTCACGGGGAAAGCTCAAAGTATGAGCTGGGCTGATCTCGACAGACATGCTGATGAATCGATACAGGCCCGGTGGAGAGTAGTTCTAGTGATTGCCAGTGATGGCCGACGGATTACCGGCTTGGGCGGTACGGGGTTTGAGCTGCGTCGAGCGATATTCGCGATGTTGCGGATTCGTTTGACCGCGGTTTTGTAGTGAGCTTGACCGAGGCGATGCTGAGCAGACAGGTAGGTGGTGGTGACTGCGTTTGAATAAACGCGAAGGATGTGATTGAGGGGTATGGGTGTTCAGTAGAGATACATGCACGAGGCGTCATGACGAGCAGCCCACGGGACGGCTTATGAGGTAACCGTCGATCGATCTCAAGTGCCACATGGTTGTAATCCCGCTTGGCCACCCAGTCCTTCCCTTTGTCTCGCGTGGCCATAACGCCGTCGACGCGTTCCCGGTTGATGGTCAGAGCGTGTCTGCCCTTCCTCACTCCTTACTCGATCGTGGTCCGCATGGAAAGACTTGTAGGTGAGGGTCATTCTCGATACACCTTCCATGAAGAAATCGCTTCAATTGTCATCCTTATTCCTACACGTCGCCGCACGCGGAGGCGGGTGAGAGGACAAAAAGGGCGCCCAACATGGGTTCTGACCGCTTCTCGGCTGATTGTGCAAGTCTGACACAGAGCTGATTTCCAGGATTGACATGATGGATGCTATGCATGCTATACTTCTCGAGGAATCACAATGACCTGGCCCGGGTGAAGACAAAGTCAATGTGTACCTCACACTCCTGGCATCTCTCGAATGCCTTGCGACCATCGATCGTCACCTCGCAGGAGAATTTGGCCGTCAATCGGCGATGCGACACTGATGAGCGCGACAGCAAAGGCTATGACGTCCCCTCCGATGAGCATGAGCGTGTTCTGTCCCGCCGTCGAGAAGACTTCCCGGTGTGACGTATGTAGGGTCTGGATATTGACAGCATAGAAAGGGGCGCTTGGTCGGAGGGGAGACCCGGCGCAGAGACGAGATCGAGCTGGGATGGTAGCCGTCCGCGGCCAGGGACGGGCAAAGTTTCGGTCGCATGATGCACGACCCTTCTTCTAAAGCAAGGCAGGGAACAATAGCTGTTGCAAACATGTATCCGTCACTCACCGAGTCCATCCTGATAACAACGACATGGACTTTGTACCTCATTCTTCGGCCAACGACTCTCTTCCGTCGATACCACACCAGCAATCCGATCCAACCAATCCAAGTCGGTCCGATGAAGGCTCGCACCCGATCATGAACATGAAGGCCGCACTGCTTCGCCATGACTCCAGCGAGGAAGTAACGGCTCAGGACGAGTCGACTGGGGTCGTCGACATGTCTGTGAAAGATCCTTCGAATACGACTCTGAAAGTGGTGCAATGGGTCCGTCTGAGGAGCGTCCCTACCACGAAAAGCTCGAATCCGCCGACACTCGTGCTTGACACTGGAGCGCGCGCGAAGATTGCTCGCTCGTTCCGCAGCCACATCGTGCCGGACCGTTTGTAGTGGAATGGACCGCGTGAACGCTACGAACTCCCCCCTGATGGCAGTTGGAATTGGTCAGCATCGGCATCGCGATATGCCCTCCTCAGTGAGCTGACCAGAATCCACGGTAGCGAGAGCCAAGTAAAAGGTGCTGTTCCCGTTCAAGAGGCCATCAAGTGCTTCCGTTCTCGGCACGAGAGGCAACGGTGGCAGTTCTATGGGGATCACCTCACGATTCTGGAGCAGCATCAGCAGCACGGTGTCTGCTTGGTGGAAATGGTGTTCCCGGCTGAGTCGTCAAAGGACGAGGGCAAGGACCTCTTGAAACCCTTGACTGGCCAAACAGTTCTGTCCGGAGGGCCATTGCACAGTGACGGCAAGCGTGTCTCAATGACTTCTCTTTGCTCTGATGGTCACTTTCTGAGCTGGACCGTCCGTTCCTTCCCCTCATCGGCTGGTGGGGATCAAGAAGCCGACGCCGAGGAAGCGGAGACCTGAGATCCCCTACTGTGTATAGGGACAAAGCCGATACCTTGATGGAGTTATTGATGCATTATGGCTGCGGGCACTGCTTTCAGGACTTGGTACTCGGGGATACCAGGAGACTTAAATCGGTCCTTAAGCCGTGATATGGTGCTAACGCGGAACAGCAGGGGAAGTACATGTGTGAATCAAGATGAGGACCAGCTCGCTAGACCAGATCCATGTTGGCCGTTTCTCTATGTCTATGGCGGAGTCGGAGGACACGGCGGTCAGAAGACAACAACGTAGCTATAATAGCCGTTTCATTGCAGACGGCAGGCGGGATACAAGTCTCGATCTCTTTAGGGCTACAAAATGTCTCACAGCGGCGGCGAGAACCGGTTCCCTGGACTGCGGGTAGCACTTGGACTTTTGCCATGGCGTGTAGATTGCGGCGTGTCTTTGGGCATGACCTGGGGTCCCAGTTCTTGCATAAGACGAAAGCTCGAGCTGGGTGAATGAGCTGCACGGACATTCGACCAATGTTTGCGTGGCGGGCTGGATGAAGCCTTTCTCCGTCTGCTCACTCCCTCGCATCATCACGGTATTCTCTGTGTTATCTGACCATGCATACAATATCACCCTCGCTTATGGCTCTACCAGACTGCCGCGCCCGTATGTGCCTTCCCGAGCTGTACCCACGCCTTGTCCTCGAACACCACCCACCGCATCACCTGTCTACCGTCTGAACAGTCTCAGCAACAGCATCCGCGACATCGTCGTGATCCTTGGGCTTGTCCGGAACGAGTCGGATCAAACCGATCATGCAAGGGGTGGAAAGCGCCAAGAGGGCGATGTTGATGTACAAGGGGAAGTTGCGGCCGCTGAGCTTCGAGTTGATGCCGTACGAGATGGCTTGACCGACAGTCTCGAACGATCGGAAGAGACCACCGGTTCGGGAGGCAGACTTGACGTCGGTCGAGAATGTACCGAGAATCCAGTAGATGCTGAGCTGGCACCAGTATCCGGTGCTGAAGGTCAGACTGGTGCGACTTGGTTCTGGAACTTGGGAACTTGCCTGAAAATGATCAGGTAGGGGAAGTAGCCGCGGGCCCATGCGTTTCGGTCACTGCTGTCAGCACATGCACCCCGGTCTATGAGTTCAGACCTACGTTCCGTAGTCCAGCGCGTTGTGACCATTTTTGAAGTAGTTGTTGTCATTCACCGCGAGCCAGACGAAGCCAGCCGTCTGAGGGATGACCCAGAGCAAGAAGGCCATCCACGCTCGCTTCTTCTGCGACATCTTGCCGTTGTCCAGGGCGATACCGTAAATAATGACCATGACAATGGTGACGGACGCTGATAGCTCAGCCATGATCCTGAAGACAGCCTGATACACTCACGCATGACCAGGGAGGACAGGGCCCGGGATCGAACAGAGAAGTTGAGCGAGAGGTATGTCCCTGTGACACCGCCGTAGAAGAAGGAGTAGAGCGCAGGGATGGCCATCAACCAGACTCGGCGTGACATCAAGTGTTTGCCGAGCGCCTTGAACTCTTTGAACCAACTGACATTGTCGGAAGCAGGGATGCGGGTGCCGTCGAATCGTCGGACCTTTCGCGTCTGGGAGAGCAGGGCAGCCCAAATCACACCCGTCGCCTCTGCCGTGAGCGGTGACCGACGATTTCAGACGAGACTCTCACCAAAGCCGATGAAGATGAGGTAAGTGCTCCACGCGATACCACCAGCGGTGGCGGTCGAGTGGTTCGTTGCAAAGTTGATGGCTCCGCCCATGACACTGCCCGAGTTTCGCATGGCAGACCAGATGCCGAGGTATCGTCCTCGTTCGTTCATGTGCGGGTACGACATCATAGCCGCGGTCTCACCAACGTAGAGGAAGCCTGAGAATCAGACGGTTGTGTCATTCTGACGCGCGGTGGACCTACCTCCGCAGATACCGCCGAGCGACCGAGCAAAGAGCAGGAACCAGTCGACCTTGAACTTGGCACGAACGTAGTACCCGGCACCACTGAGCGGGAACGAAATGGCCGCAATAATGCAAGCCCACTTGATGCCAATCTTGTTGACGATGGGACCGCCGAAGAAGGTCATGACCGTTGAGAAGGCTATACGTCAGTGATGGTCCGGATCGTTTGTGACGCACTGTATGCGAGACACTGGGCCAAGTTGGCGAGATAAGGCGAGGACAATCCTCCGCCCCCTACAGTCAGTTGCGTATTTGACCCCTTGGCCTCTGGCACCCACCCAAGTTGCCGATGGCGTCCTGCATCGCCGGGCCGACGAACGACAAGCTGCCGTTAGGTGTGGCCACTGCTAGCGATGGCACGCCAGACTCACGCTCCGAACAGCACCATCTGGAACAGCACACCTCGGTAGAATTTGATGTGCTTCGGGGCGCTGAGGTATTCGTGGTCGATATCTCTTGCGGGTCCTGCGGTCTCGGCAGCATCGAACGGGATCTCCTGCAGACCGACGACGGTGTCGTCGTGGTCCTTGGAGTCTGGTCTGACATCGGATTTGGTGGGGGTCGTCATGGTGAACTTGGTGTGATGGGGACACAGTAGGCTCAAAGTTGAGCTTATATGTACACAGTCTTTCCCTTAAGCTTGTACCAGCCTTATCATGTGATAGCAAGGATCATGCGTCGGTAACAGCCAGTATCTCGGCCAAGAGATCCACGTTAATGCCGTTCTTGGCACACTCTCGCTCGCCAGCCTATGGCCGAGCTCCGAATCGTTGTCGGGTCAATGCATCGGAGCAGCACGTTTTAAGCTTCCGCCGCCAGCGGTTTCGGAAGAGCTAAAGAAAGCTGACAGCTGACTGGTCAAAAATATCGGGCCGAGATAACGCCTGGGGAGCAAGCTTCCCTGTGATATACGTCAGCTGTTATGTCGGGTCTGGCCGACGCTCGGTATTCACATGCAGATAGCGGGCGGCGCTGTTGTCGACTGTTGTCTTTGGCATTGCACCGTTGCAGGCTCATCGCAAACATGCTGCGCAAGCTTGTAGTCACCGCGCCGGTATCGGAGGCCAAGCTGGAGGAGTTGCGTGGCGCGTTCGAAAAGGTGACCTACCACCCGGATGGCCAGGTGGACGCACAGACCGCCAGCGAGGCGGACATCTGGTACACGACCTGGCTAGGTTTGCCAAAGACCGTCACATCGCTGGACCAGGTGCCAAACACAAAGGCGATTCAGCTTTCCTCTGGTATGTGGTGAGCACGTTGGCTTGGCGCGAGCTCATCTTCCAGCCGGAGCGAATGATTGTTTGGCCCATCCGGTGTTCCAGAGCGAGGAAGCAAAGCAGAAGATCAAGATCTGCTCGGCCTCCGGTAAGCCGAGTCTGCCGTTCCGTGCTCACTCTTAGGCATACACGTTTTGTGCATTCCGCAATATGTCCTCTGCAATGTGCTTACTCGTGCGTTGAGCTGCGAGGAGCGCTAGAGTGTCGCGCTGATGGCAGTGTACATGAGGCTCAACCTTGAAACCTCCCTCACTAGGAGCACACAGACCTGGCTATCCAGTGCGGATCTCGGCGCAAAGGCCAAGGGGGCCGGCTGGTCGTTCACGGGCCATCGACCATTATACGGCAAGACTGTGGGACTGCTGGGGTATGGGCACATTGCGAGGGAGACCGCGCGGCTGTTCAAGGCGTTCAACTGCAGGATTATCGCGGCGACGTCAAACGGATCCCGGCGGCCGGCGACCGGGGTGAGTCGCTGTGTTAGGAGCGACGCCCCGCGGGGAGCTCACGACAGTATGAGATAGAAGGCTTGGGAGATTCGGGAGGTGGGTCGCTCTACGCTGGCCTATGCTGATTGCAGGCGACATCCCGGAGCAATACTTCTCAACCAGTGACCCAGCTCAACTGCGCGAGTTCGCCTCGCAATGCGACATTCTCGTCGCGATCCTTCCGTCCACCCCGCAGACACGGTTCCTCTTGAAGCAGGACCACTTCGGTGAGTCTGCTCCCAGCCCGTGCTGTTGCCTGCGTCAAGCTCATAATAGATGCCATGCCAAAGGACTCGGTGTTCGTCAGCGTAGGTCGAGGCGACATCGCCAAGTCAGGTGAGTAGTCAGCGACCCAGGGTATCTCGCTCACACTCTCAGATGACATCCTTGCCGCGGTGAACAGGGCAGATGGCTTGCTGGGCGCAGTGTTGGACGTGACGGACCCGGAGCCGCTTCCCGCTGGACATACCTTGTTCTCGCACCCTCGTATCATCTTAACTCCGCATACCAGCGGTAGTGTCGAGAACTACTACGACCACGGAGCGAGCGTGCTTCTCGCGCAGCAAAAGGCGGTCAAGGATGGAAAGGACTTCATCAACGTTGTGGACACGCAAAAGGGCTACTAGATCACCGGGCGCTGTTGTCAATGCATCCTGCATGCTTTGCAAGGGAACATCCCCCTATAAGCTTCCCCATGATCGCTTTCCCGTCTGATCCAGTTCGAAGCTATCTAGCTCAGAGCCCAACCATCTGTATACAAGCCTCTACGGTCTACAAACGCCCAAGTCACAACCGCCAGTCCTTGTTCAGAGCCCTTCCGATCCGCTTCACCCCCTCCTCCATCACGTCTGACGTGCAGAACGAGAAACTGACACGGAAGAACGACTTCCTCGCCTCTTCCTCTGCGCTCAAGTTCGACAGGCTCGGCGCGCGGAAGTACAGGCCCGGGACAGCCAGGACCTTCTCCTCGATCATACGGTCGAACACGCCCTTGGCGATGTCGCTCGGTGACTTGGCGGGGAAATCGGGGTGCGACTCGATCTTGAGCCGTGGGAAGAGGAACATTCCTCCGCTCGGTTTCGGGATCTCGATCGTGCGTGGGTCGACGTACTTCTCAAGGAGCGCGATCATCTGCAGGCACCGCTTGCTGTAGTTGTCTGGGGTGAGCCGTGTGTCCTGTCGGTGCAGGGGTACGGCCGCAAAGAGTACGGCCCCGATCAGGGCTTGTGAGTGACGTACCCGAGATGTGCGGGAGATAGTTCTTCTCAAAGCCCTCGTGGCTACCCCAAGCTCTCAAAACGGCGGATACAGCCGCGACGGAGAATCCAGAGGGCGATTGCTGAGATCAGCCGGATGCAATGGTATGTAACGCAGCCCAACGTAGGCCGGCTGACGCGAGACCAAGGCACCACTCACCGTCGCACTCTCCCTCGTGTTCATGATCTTCTCCACGATAGGCGCCGGCCCCGTGATCCATCCCAGCCTGGCGCCGGGAGCCACAATCTTTGAGAACGAATCGACGCGGATGACTCGTCCATCGATATCGAGCGAGAGGAAGGTGGGTACGATGGGGCTGTCCGCGCCGTTGGGCCGGATCTGCAAGAAGCAGTCTTTCGTTAGTTCTGCTTCCTGTTACACCGAGTATGGTACGCACAAGGGTCGTCCTCGCAGATGAGGAGGCCATGGTTACGGCAGACGTCGTAAATCTCCCGCTTCCTCTCCAACGGGATGGTCACTCCAGCGGGGTTCGAGCATGTCCTGGCATCAGTTACGAGCGAGTTGTGCGGCTGGATCTGTAGCAGTCGGACCGCGCAACTTACGGCACAAGGATCAGAAGCTTCGGCTTTGGACCACCTCGCGCCGCTTCGTCCCACGTCGACATGATCTGATCGAGCGATTCAGGCGTGATACCCTGCTCGTCCATCGGCACGCCGATGCAGTTGAGTCCAAGGGACGCCGCTGGGCTGAGCAGACCGGGGTAAGCTATCGTCAACACTGGCCCTCACACTGGACGCTAGAGCTCACCAAACTCCTCAACCAGGATGTGATCTCCTCGGTCCAGCAAAGCCCGCATGACACCATCGACACCATCGGTGTTGCCCGCCGTGCAGCACACCTCCCAGTCCTCGTACTTGGGGTTGTGAACGCTCGTCACATGCTCTTTGATCCACTTGACAAAGTGTTTCTGCCCGTATGTCCCCGAGTATTGCAGCTCCTCTCCGAGGTCCGGCACCAAAGCATCGGTCTTGGGGGGTTGGGTGTAGGGCGACAAGGACAGAAGCGCGTCTGGCTCGCGTGCGGTGAAACCTGGGACGAAGACTGATTTCTGGACGAAGGGGAGCGACAGTGTCATGCCGTCCACCGGGAACGTTGATGGATGTGGGATACCCACACCAAACTATTCTCAGCTCTGCCGCTCATGAAGCTCTGAGACTCGTCTCTGCACTCACGTTGATCATCCCTGGCATCTCAGAGAACGGCTTGATCTCCTTCAGCTTCGACCTCTGACGGTTCTTGCTCTCCAAGCTGTAGTAGTTGGCATAGTCGATGCTGATTGGCGTCCGGGTCGCGACAGGCATTTTGGGCTGCTCGTGATTGTTCTCGTGGTCGGTGTTGCTGTGGGCTGCAAGAAGTGAAAAAGTGCGATCCTGTCTCAAGCAGAGGGCAGGCTCGACTCGACCCCTTATCGTCCACAGTATCGGTGCCCCCCTCACTCTGGACAGACAAACTGCTCTCTCGGGCGTATCCGATGCGCGGTTTGCGACGCGCATATGCTCCCCCGGCGCCGGACCAATCCCCGAGTTTATGCGTCGGTAGCGGCAGATCTCCGTCGCTTGTGTGGCCCGAGATCTACCTAGGGACTGAGGTCTTTTCTTAGACTGCGGGACTGTCACCGTCACACGCGCTGTGCTGCCGCAGTGCGGCGCTGACACGCTCACGGTCGTTTTGTGTGTAGACTATAGCACGCGACGAGGACGAGGTTCCGGGCCAGTGTGCCCCGCCGTGATGACTTGTTTCATGCATGTTGCGCCCGCTGTTGTGCACATGCATGCATAATATCCCGATCCACAGTTACAAAAAAAGGCTCATGCAGTCGCGGCGATCGCCAACGTCTCGAGTTTGTCCTCCAGTGCAAGCGGCTTCGTCTTGATAAAGCTCTTCGTCGAACTAGCCAAACCCGCCTGAACGTCCGCATCGAAATATGCCTCGAGGTCGAATTCCTTCAGCTTGTCCAGTCGTTCTTGCGTCAAGTCGAATGGTGTAGGCAAGGCCGGAACGTCTTTCAAGAGCCCCGGAGTCGAATATGGAATAGCGAGATGCTCGAGTACCTGCGGCACGAGGTGGGCGGTCGACAGGAGGATTCGCGGCATTCCTGTAATCAGCTGTCATCGACCAAGGGCGCAGTGGACGTACCGTGCCCTGTGAACCCGGCCGCGAGGAACTGGGCCTTCTTTCCGGGAACCGGTCCGACGAAGGGGAAGCTGTCAACGCTGCACCCATAAACTGCAATCAGGACTAGTCAGGAAGAGGCCCGCGTCGAGTTCTAGCTCACCGCCGGACCACACCCCGCCCGCATCCCTCTCCTTCGCGAAGTCCGCAGGAGATCCGCCTTCCCACCCGACGATATCCAGCTCCGGCCATCGAGCGTAAAAGTCTGGCACGCCCTCGAATTGTTGATCCTCGAGATCGCTTCCAACATAGCTTTTCGGGTTGTGCACGGTCAACGGCTTCGCGCCGCCCACGATGATATGGTTGTAAGGTGGAGGAAGTTGCAGGTGGTAGTTCTAAGGTGTCAGCGTTGCGAAGACTTGGACTTCTAACGGAGTCCTTGACTTACGTTGACGATTGCGTCCCAGTGCTGCGCGCCAGTGTGCTTGATGAAACCCTCGGGGGCCTTGATCGCGGCCAACGTCCCTCGACCGGGGACGATGAGGCTCTCAAACTCGCCCAGGAGATGTCCAGCCCATCGGTTCTGCCGTTAGCGGGCGTATCAAACTAGCCCTCCATCACAGCGGACTCACGGTAGCGTGGAAGACCGTTCGCGCCTTGATCGAGCCTCGCTCCGTCTTCACAGTCACGGTTCCCTGGTCGTCCGCTTCCGAGACGGAGGTGACGGGCGTGTGTGTTTGTATGTTCAAGTTACCTTGCTTCTCCACGATCTCCAAGAGGGCATGAACAAACTTGTACGGCCACCTGAAGTCAGCCTACAGAAGGGCCATATTGTCCACGCCCAGACTTACACTTGACCGGACGGGTGTACAAACGCCGCCTGTGCGCCCTTCATCTGCGAGATCTCCTCCGCCTCCTTGGTGCCTTTGACGTAGCGGCAGCTCTCGACGATAGGGTGACCAGGGTGATCCCTCGCCATGTGCTCGAGGTTGTCCCGTAATCGCTCCTCTGCTTCGTCCGTCATCGCCGCGTCGAATGTCTCTCCCAGCTTGAAGCACACCTTCTCCGCAATCCCTTCCTCCTCGAACAGCTTCTGAAACGTCGACAAGTGGGCGTATTCGTGCTCAATCAACTCCATAGCGACCTTTGGGCCAAACCTCTTTGACCATGGCGTGTAGCGGGAGTACAGGTGGGGTCGGAGTTGTCCCCCTGAGGTTAGTGCTGTTCTACATGCACTCGAGCCATGTGCGTACCGTTTCGACCCGTGGCTCCTCCGCACAGGTCTCGTGCTTCCAGCAGCACTATAGACGGCTTCTTTTCCCCAGCGAACTGGTATCAGTGACGTCCAAAGCCTGGGTTATGCCGCGCACCCTGTTGAGCCAGTATGCCGCCGTAGCGCCGGTGTATCCACTGCCGATGATGACCACATCCGCCTCGGCAGGGAGTTCCTCAGTGGTGCGGTGCGACCGCAAGGGCGACTCGGCGCCTTCGATCCAAAACGATTTGGTGGCGTTGGTGATGGGCAAGACCATGATGAAGGTGATGAGGAGATGTGGTCAACTGCGGCAGCGCGGTAAATGACTATTTACGCGTGTTCACAAATAGGTCGTCATTACGCCGAGAACCATCAATCGAGGTCGGACGAGAGCGAGGGAGGACCTGTCCGGTAGCCGGGTAGGACGTGTCCCCAGGTGCATGAGGAGATTGGAGTCGCAAGCATACAGCGAAACCAATAGCAGGCGAGCACGACAAGTCGGTGGGCAAGCGTGCGGCACGACGAGGCCTTATCATGCCGACGGTGATAAGCGACGGCACTCTCGCCTAGCTGCTTTTGTCTTTTAGCTTTGCCGAGATGCCAGTACCGCAAATAGCTCCTCGGCCGGAGCCTGTGGAGCGGCTGGTGCCTCTGTTGGACGCACATGACCACACAAGGGTACCCAAAGGTATGCACGCATGACACGGGAACGTCACCGAAGCGGCGGGTCAACTCGGCATATCTCCGACCTCTTTGGCAAGCCGAGCAGACAGAGCACGCATCATGCATGGGGAGTCTCGGCTTCGGATCCAGTCGTGCATCACATTACTGCGTGCGACTCGAGGAGCACGGAATAGGAGGATGTGCCATCGGGGGCGAACGCTGCGCTTGCCGGGTGTCTGCCCCATAACCTGACTATCACTGTCCTCCGCCAACATCGATCCACCTTGCGCGGTCCTTGCCAGGGCGGCCAACGGCAGACACCGCCGGCATATGGATTCCACATCGGCGATGTGGGCTTGCACTCGAGCTCCGGCCCGTACGAGGTGCCTGCCAAAGCTCGATGGCCAGGTTGACGCCCAGCAGGCCGGCGAAAATGGAAAATGCGGCGAGGCATCGGCTCGGCTTCGGGGCCACAGGGTGGGCAGAACTGAAGAGGGAGCCCGAGCTCAACGCACGCGGGGAGACCATGTGTGGAGTTGGGGACATCTTGCCCTCAAGTAGTGTGCGATGAGGATCAGGTGGAGAGACCAGTAGAGACCGAGGCTGGGCCTTGCTGTGTCGTCTGCAGCATCCTTCGACAGTCGTCGACGCCCTGAAAGGATGAGATACGCATCAAAGACGGACGGCCACGTGCGGATCCTCGAGAAGGACCGCACCTGTATAGCGTAGCAAGCATCGTCGTCAACAAAGCCACCCGACCAGGTCATGCCAGCAGCTTGCTTCGCGAGCCCTGCTCTTTGGCGTGCCTCAAGTAACGCCCTTGCTAGCTGCGAATAACGTCTCCTTACTGAGTTGAAGTCCATGTTTGGCCCGACCCAAATGAACTCGAGGCGTATCGTGAGTCGCATTGTGACCGCGTTCGAGCGGCAGCCCGGCCACCCCCGACAGACGGATCTATTCTGAGATCGTGCATGAAATCAAGTCGCAGCAGCTGCATCCCTCATTCCATCATCCTCACATTTTCACCATGGTCATGCATCGAGGATGAGCAGCTCCTTATCGCTCGCATCAACCTCGTCATCGCTCAGTGCATCTGCCGCAACGGCATCGTATACTGGCACGGTAGCGCCAGGCTCGGGACCCTGCATCGGTGGGCGGGACCAAGGCCAGACCGACCAGGTGAGT
The DNA here is from genome assembly GCA_019857685.1 of Papiliotrema terrestris. NCBI lineage: Eukaryota > Fungi > Basidiomycota > Tremellomycetes > Tremellales > Rhynchogastremaceae > Papiliotrema > Papiliotrema terrestris. The sequence continues at coordinate 23,933 of JAHXHD010000614.1, forward strand.
CCACAGAATGCAGTCGCCGGTGCACCTGCTTTGGTGGCCGCGTAGAGCAATGTCTGACCGACAGAAAAAGGTCAAGGTCGGAGATGTAGTGGACGTGACGTTCCGAGGATCCCCGCCGTACAATGTGACTCGAAGGTGAGCGGGCGCTGCAAGCAATCACGTCCGCATGATACTGATGAGCTAGTATCGAGCACAACGGATCATACTACGTACGCCACCCCCATCTGCCCCCTTTCGAAGACATACCACTGAAGCGCAGTGCGATATACCTGTAGAAGGCAACATCACCTCAAATACATGGTCATGGACCGTTGAGCCGTTTTTCTGGCCGCGCGACCAGGACGGACCGAATGCGACCGTGCTCAATCCCGGCGATTCAGTGTGAGCCGGTCGAATCGAAGACCGTGGAGCCAATGTTGATCTGCAGGGTGTTTACGGCGACTGAGCTGGCCATTGGGCTAGTAAACAACTATTACAGCTCATCAAACTTCACCATCGTAACAAATGAGGAAAGCGGAGACAGGAGATCCCTTTCTCGGTGCGTAATACTGTCGGGCAACGAGCTGACGTGAAGGCCCAAGGTCGGTGTCGTGTTGGGCCTGCTTCTCGCCGCGGCGCTTTCAACGACATTATGAGAATATAGACGTCGAAGATCAATGGAAATGAGATTCGCGACTCATGCCGCTCGTTGTGAGCTAGATGCTGAGTCTCGCACGCAGACGGTTGCCCCCCCCCTCATGCTCAGGGCTGTACCATAGAATCATAGTGTATCGTTCGACATGCATAGCGACGTTACTTCAATCAGAACGATCACAGCTAGCCCTCCACGAAGGAAGCCGTCATGAGTGCACTCCGCCCGTGGATGCCCACCCTTCCCCAGGTTCGAGAGCCGCCGTTAGCGGATTCATTACCTCCGGCCGCATGACAAACGCTTCTTGACCCTAAACCGTCAGCCGTGTCGGAATTGGGTGGATCCCGACGGCGCCCTCGACAACGGCCCTGCGGCATCAGCCGAATCCTCCAGGCTCAATGCAATCCAGAGTGAACCACTTTGTCAACTCAATCAATGCAAGATATATGTGTGCCTTCTATCAGATACAAACTATACTGCACCGTGTCCTCGGCCGTCTCGGCCGCTGCATCGGCTCCTCGTCCCCTATGCTTATGGCTCCACATAGCCCCGGCCCCCCTTTCGATTTGTCCAATGCCGGAGATACCTACAGTACACCTTGCCTGTTTGATCAGCACTTCACCTAACCTGCCGCCATCGCCACACTCACGAGTAGTACTGGAAGGTGTCGTATAATCTCGTATAGTTGCTGCCTGTTGAGCTGACGATCAGGCGCTCGAGATACGCGTCCACCGCTTGTGTCGTCAGACCCAAAGCGAATCGTTCTCGGAAATGCTGCGTTGTTTGCTGGCCGAACAACAAGAAGCAATCCAGCTTGGAGTCTGGCCATCAGTACGACCATCGATCTCATCTCGCCCGGGAAAGACAAACCCTTCTGCATGAGCTCCACGATGGCTGGTCGTTAGCTCATTTTACCATTCACGGAATCAACCGAGCTCACTGAGTAAACTGTCTGAGTGTTTCCGTGCGGCCTCGAACCCTTCCTTGAACAGCTTCTTAAAGTACGCGTACCCCGGCGAGTCCAGTCCACCCATGATGTCGACGTATTCCTGCCTGTCAGCTGTGATCTCAACGTGATCGAATTTTAGCCTACAAGGGGCATCTTGAACGGCGCCGCCTCGAAGCCCATGTTTCCACCAGGCGAGTTCGACAGCATGAAGCCGAAATCAATGTGTATGAGGTGGCCATCCCGGTCGACCAGGATGTTTCCGTTGTGCCGATCCTTGATCTGCAGGAGATATGTCACGATCGAGTAACCCGCGAGCGACTTGATGAAGTTGCGCTGGGCACGGCCGAAGCGTCCCGAGTCGGGTTTGCCGTATGTCTGTCAGTCAGCGAGACGTCCGGCACCGTGTTCCACGATGAGCTTACGTTGACAAAGTGGTCCATGAGCGAGACCTTGCCGATCGGTCCGCCTTCTGCGATCCGTCTTGCATACTCGCCCTTCTTGATCGAGTGCACAGACACAGCGTCCGTGATGGTCTCTACCAGGCCAGACTGCTCGCCCGTGATCAAAATCCGGAAGCTGCCGTCAGCCGTGACACGGGAGAACAGTCTAGTCACTCACAAGCGGACCCAGCAGTCGCTCTTCTCTTCCTTGAAGATCCGGCTGAACCGCTCAATGAGCTGCGTAGCAAGCTGTTCCTGTCGCAAATCCGTGCCCGTCTTGACGATCACAGAGATGACATCCCAATTCGCCAAATGACCCCACGGCGACGCCGATCGTATTCGCGACTTCTTGGCCGTCCAAGACTCCTTGAAGATCGCCGCTAAGGTTAGCTGCGTTCCAAGCTTTGCAGACAGTCCACAACGTACCCGACGGGTCGGCCTTGTTCAATTCTCGCCTGACGATTCCCTCATCCTCGGCCGTGTTGCTCCCTTCCCCTCCATTGGCACCGACACCCGCGCTGACAACCTCTTCCCCTTCCTGCCGGTCCGTCATCCGCGCAACTCGCTCTTCCTCCAGACTCATCATCTCCTCCATGATCCGATCCCGGATCGCAGCCGCCTGAGCCGCAGCAAGCTTCAGTTTCCCGCCTTGGCCCGCCCCGGGCGGTTCGGGCATACCATGAGGCGGTGCAGCTGTCTCCTTTGATCCGCCTTTGATCCAGCCCGTACCAGGTATCCACGACAGGGCACCGCCAGAAGAAGGCTGTCCCTCAGGAACGGCCGGTACCTGCGAGGCGTTCAGCTGCGCCAGCATGACCGCCGCCGTGCGCATCCGCTCCGAGTAGTCTTCAAGGGTGATGACCGTTTTCGGGCTCCCGATTCCATTATCCGAAGCAGGTGTGTCGAGGAGAACATTGCCAGGCGTCGATGCACCTGGGCTGTCCTGGAAAGCGCCAGATGGCAGGTTAGGGGTGAAGGAACCGCGTCTCGACGCATCGCCCCTATCCCATGCCAACACATCCAGCGCCTTGTTCTTCGGTCCATTCGAGTATGGCAGCGTTTCCGACATGTCCGGCAAAACGTCCTTCACCGATAACTTGGCGCCGTACAGTTGTTCCACCAAGTCCATCTCTTCCACCTCCTCTGGCTTGGTGTCCTTCCTCGACAATGTTGGTGGGCCGACCATTTCCTCCTCGACCTGTAACGCCTGCTCGGGTGGCGCCTCGGGCATGGGCGAGCCGAACCCCTCCAACCGAGTTGGTTTGGCCGAATCGCCTATTCCCAATTCCTTCTTCCTCCGCCGCAGATCTTCCTGGATGACAATCTTCTTCAGCAAATCCCGGTTCTCCCGACGGGTGGGATCGAAGTCGAGGTCGCCTTCCAGTATCTCTACGTGGAGCAAGTATGGCGCGCGCTCCGCCGAGTTGAGCACGACACTGTCGCCCGGCGATATGCGCACGACTCGCGAATGGCCTTTGCGCTTCTCGCCGCGAATCTTGCCTCGGAATGGCGTTGAGTTGGCGGTTGAGCTCTCGCCGCCTTCTTCATGCGAATGGTCCGCGGCACACCACAGTGGCATACACACCTGAGCATCAGCCATAAGCGCAATATGTCTAAACGGGCAAAGACTCACTTCGGCCGGCAGATTGTGGTTGATGCCCGTCAGCTCCGCCCGCAGAGCGCTGACTCGCGCAAGCTTGGGGATGACCAATAATCGATTACTGATATCTTCCAGCAAGAGCAGGAACCGGATCTGACTGCGGCAGTAATGACTTCGGAGAAGCTGCCTTTGGGCGTCGATGCTGTACGCGGCCAGGAGCGATTCGGGCGTAGGAGCCCGATCGTTCGGGTTGAGCCGGCGCAGTGCCGACGCATGGCGGCCGTTGGATGACGACAACTCGGGCACAGATGAGAACGGCGAGTGCTTAGGCGCTGTGTGCGAAGGTAGTGGTGGTGGGGTGCTCGAGCCAGCAGGCTCTTGCGAGAAGGGGTCGTCGCCTTTGACCCGAGGAGAGCCCACAGGAGAGGGCGACGAGTTGAGCAGCGGTGACCGTACGGGAGTATGCGACGGTGTGGACCGTAAATCAGGCGCTGTCGAAGCTGGATGTGGTGCCGAAGGCGATTGCAGGCGTGACGCGCGATTTTGCAGCGGTGCAGAATGCGGGCCCCTCCTCGTCTTCTCCCTGTCCTCCTCGTCCGATTCGCTTCCTCCGCTGACCTTCCGCCTAACATGGCTGAGGTTCAGATCCACCCCTCCGCCCTTTTCGACCTCTACCCTCGTCCTCGTCTCGGTATCCTCGTCCCATGTCTTTCGCCCCTGTATCACCGCCCACTCGCCCGCGAGGCTCGCCAGACCCGGCATCCCCGTCGCAGCGATTATAGCCCCCATTCCGACTAGACTTGGGGGTACGTGCGGATTTACCCGTAAAGGTGTCCGGCTCGCATCCTCTAGCGAAGGAACGGCACCGGTTCGAAGCGCGTTCATCGTCCTCGAGCCGAGTAAAGCGGAAGAGGAGGCGGGTGGGGAGTGGGGAAGCGAGCGGTATGGCGACCGGGAGGGTTCTGGTGGATCCCCAAAGATGATTTCGTGGCATCGATGCAGAACCCTCTGACAGATGAGGAACGGACGGGGATTGGTTTGCCGCGTTGGTGTGAGGTCGTGCAGGGCGGCCTGCATGAACCAAAAGGTCAACATGGCCGAATGGGTCGACTCCTCCGCTCGGGAGAGGATGAAAGATTCGAGGGCATTGGAGGGGGTGGGGTATGTCAGGAGTAGATGGCTGCCGTCAATGGCTGCACCGGGCCCACCCCGCATCTCGTGTACGGGGCTCAGTAGCGGTGCTCACCATATCTGCGGCCAGTAGAACTCGACCTCATCCGCCGGCATGCTCTTCATCCGCCAGCACAGGTAATGCGATATTCCGATGGAATCCGGATATGTCTTGAGGTAATGCATCGCGACCGGCATAGAGAAGTATGGCGACAGAAAGAGCCGCAGCCTTGGCGTCAGCAAGGCATCTTGTCGCCTGAGTAGGTTTCGACCTACAACAAAGCGTGCGACATGACGGGCAGATCCTAGGCGGCGCGCCCGAACAGTCCACGTCGATGCGGTATTGAATGTAATGTCCTTGGCGTTCGTTGTCTGTTCGATAATAAGATATGCGGATGCGATGTTCGGCGACCAGTCTACCGCATGCTAGTTGAATGACGCCAGCAACACAGCCTGGATACCAGCTGTGCAAGGGATATGCCGATGGGTGATGTGAGGATAAGAGCGAGTGAGGTGTCAACCTTTGGATGAGCGTTCCAGGGAATTGGCACACGCGATTCAGGTCCACCCGCGCGTCAATCATCCACGGCGTAGACCGACACGACCACAACTTATCATTCATCTCCTAGGTGCACCACTCCTTCCATGCTAATCCGTTTACAGGAGGAACACCCAGGTCACGAGCATGCACCGTATGCACTCTGGTACATCTTCATTCGATCGCATTTCGCGGGTTCTACAAAAAGCCGCTTCTACGGGCGGGCGACCAACATCCTAAACAAAGCAACTGCTCCTATTGACCTCCTCGGAGACGGAGGACCAGGTGAAGAGTGGACTCCTTCTGGATGTTGTAATCGGACAGAGTCCGGCCATCCTCGAGCTGCTTTCCAGCGAAGATGAGTCGTTGCTGGTCAGGCGGGATTCCCTCCCTGCACGTCAGTATTTATCCCTCACGACGTTTCGCTCGCTTGTGCTCACTTGTCCTGGATCTTCGACTTTACGTTGTCAATAGTGTCGGAAGACTCGACCTCGAGGGTGATCGTCTTGCCCGTGAGACTGTAGGTCAGCCTATAGCTCATACCCAGACACCTTCACCACTCACGTCTTGACGAAGATCTGCATTCCTCCTCGCAGACGAAGGACAAGATGCAGCGTCGACTCCTTCTGAATGTTGTAGTCAGACAACGTTCGACCGTCCTCGAGCTGCTTTCCGGCGAAGATGAGTCGCTGTTGGTCTGGGGGGATGCCCTCCCTTTTCGTCAGCACAGGACGGATCACACACACCTCAGATCGACTCACTTGTCCTGAATCTTCGACTTCACATTGTCGATCGTATCGGAAGATTCGACCTCAAGAGTGATTGTCTTGCCCGTGAGGCTAGCGTAAGCGCATTGTTCTTGGGAAGCAATCCACCGAACACTCACGTCTTGACGAAGATCTGCATACCACCTCGCAATCGCAGGACCAAGTGCAGCGTAGACTCCTTCTGGATGTCTGATTTGTCAGCTCGGCAATTGATGGATCCCTCGATGGCGACTCACTGTAATCGGAGAGGGTTCGGCCGTCCTCAAGCTGTTTACCGGCGAAGATCAATCGTTGTTGGTCAGGGGGGATGCCCTCCTTGTCCTGGATCTTCGACTTGACATTGTCGATGGTGTCAGACGACTCGACCTCGAGCGTGATGGTCTTTCCGGTGAGCCTGTTTGTCAGCGACTGCGGAATTGGGCGCATCTCCCACCGATCGCTGAATGCACTCACGTCTTAACAAAGATCTGCATACCACCTCGGAGACGGAGGACGAGGTGGAGGGTCGACTCCTTCTGGATGTCTATGGGTCAGCACGGGACGATCATGGAAGACGCCAGAAATCAAAGGGAGTGACCGTCGCAGAAGGGTGGCGATGCGCGTAACACTCACTGTAGTCCGAAAGAGTCCTGCCGTCCTCGAGCTGCTTTCCAGCGAAGATCAATCGCTGCTGGTCGGGCGGGATGCCCTCCTTGTCCTGGATCTTGGACTTGACGTTGTCGATCGTGTCCGAGGACTCGACCTCGAGCGTGATCGTCTTTCCGGTGAGGCTGAAGTAAGCGGCGAACGTGGGGGATCGGGTGGCAAACGATCATCCTACACAGCGGGGGATGGTAGGATCGGGTGTACTCACGTCTTGACGAAGATCTGCATGTTGAGTAGAGGTGTTGAAGGTGTGTAAAGTGGGGTGTTGGCTGGTTTGTCAATGTATCAAAGACAGAGTACGAATGAGAGTACTGTTGATGGTTGGGTGATGACTGATAACACCATCCGGAAGGGGGGGCGC